>VVHJ01041998.1:0-15110 GCA_015107715.1 Tylochromis polylepis | reverse complement strand
GGTTGGCGGGGGGGGGGGGGGGGGGGGGGGGGGGGGGGGGGGGGGGGGGGGGGGGGGGGGGGGGGAGGAGGTGGCGCAGGGGGTGTCTGTTTTTTAGCCAGGTCGTTTCTGGGCAGTTTGGGTGAGGACCAGGGAGAGGCCCTGGGTGAGCTGTAAGGTGATGAACTCGGTGTTCCTCTCTGCAGGCAGAGAAAGGCGAATAGACAAATAAATGCATAAGTAGAAAAAGCAATATTTCTGGAAAAGTTGTGCTTCCTTTCACTTAGAATTGGAGGTGAAATGGTGCGCATTAAAGTTTGACTAAGTGTTCATTCATATGCAAGCAGTGCTAGCAGTTACAAAACTAAAGTTAAAGTAGAGGAACTGTGAAAAGTAAAAATACATATATAATTGATGGACATGGCCAACGTGACATTCACCCAGGGGTTAGTGGCGTCCCACTTTTAACCTTGAGCTAATTTTTTTTTTTTTGAACTAGGTGTCAAAAATGAGGAGTATCGGACTGTGACATCACTGCACACTAATGAGGTAGCAACTTATCAATAACAAGGTGGCTACACCCTAAATAATACCCTGCTTTAATGCTTATTTTACTCTAAAATCAGATGTAATTGACAAAAGAAATACCATGTCCCATTAAATAAGACTTTAAACTTCTGATTGAAATCATAAACCCATCGGGGAACTTTTTATTGAGGTTACAAATCAAGTGAAAAGTGGTGCAATATATATTTCTTGTTGAATTTAATTTAATTTTAGTCATTTTTGTAAGCACTCCATATTGTTTCAGTTAGGTTTCGTCTTTTTCAAAAGCCTAATTCCTATTTTTATGATGCTCCTTGGGACTAGTCATGTTTCAGAGTTTGGAATTGAGTTTTAGGTTTTTCCTCTTATTTCAGAAGATTTTTGTGTTTATTTAATTTTTGCATTCTTTTTTTTTTTTAATTTCCTTATTATTCTAGCTTCCCCAGTTTTCCTTTTGTCATTTAGCATTAATAATAGTCTGGGAGTGATTGCTCAGCTCTGGAGTTTACAATTTATGATGAAGATCTTACTCCTTTTCACAAAAATAAGAACTTTGAGAACAGTGATGTTAGCATGAATGTTAGTATAAGTGGGGTGCAGGATGCTGTCCAGCTAGACAAAGTAAATCTGCAAACCAGCGCAGTGGTTCTGGGGTTAACAGCTCCTTCTTGCGCCCCCTGCTGGTTCTGCTGCTGCTGCTGCCTCTGCTCCTGTAGCCGTTTCTGCCTCTGGCGGTCTTGGTTCCTGGTGAGGATCCCCGTCATGCTCATTCTTGGCCCAGGTAGGTTGAACTGGTAACCAAGTTTGATCAAGGTATAGTTTTCCCTCAGAATTTTCACCATCTCCATTTCTACCTGCAAGATGTGGTTGTACAAAATGATGTCATGATGTCATTAGCACAGCACAGATACAGAATAGGAATGAGAAGAAAGAAATCCAACCTGTCCTCCACACATGTGCCTCTGGTTGTGGAACCTGAGCTCCGTCAAGGTGTTGTTTCCTGGTAGTGCTTGAACCAGAGCCATCACGCCTTTTCCAGACACATAGTTAGACTCTATATTCAGGCTGATGATGGAGGAGTTCTCCTTTAGCATCTTAGCAATGGCCAGAGCCACGGGGTCGTCAGCTCGGGTGTTTGCGAGGCTGAAGGTTTTCACATGTGTGTTTGACCTCAATGCTTCAGCGAATCGGATGAGAGTTTCCTGAGAAGTAAATTATTAGTATTTATATTCCCCAAATATATCAGAACCTCTCAGTATAAAAGAAACTTGAAGCACAGAATGTTATAAAAAGTGAATGAAAATATGATTCTGTTCCCGTCACCACTGTCAGCACTACCAAATAGAGGCCAGGACCTTCCTGAAGTCATCTGACACTTCAGTAAGGCCAGTGTTTACCACACAGACACAAAGCCTTGCTCCCAAGCTGCTGTTACAACAGTACTAAAATTGGCCACGACTTGTATGACTTCCTGCCTCTATTGTGCAATCTACCAGAAAAGCTTTGGCATCAAACACAGATTTTAGAGCACATGAGAAACTGGGACTGTTTTGGAAAGCCACACCACTAAGCCCTCCACAACAGTCCCAGTTTTTCATGTGGTCCCTTAGGAAAATCGATTGCTAACCCCGTTTTTCAGGGAAATTCAAATCTCATGGATGGTACCTGCACTAAAACCTTTTGATTTGCCAGCCTCAGCCAGGGTGACATCTGCCAACATTTAATATTAGTCAATGAGAGATAATTTGGGAACTAACATCATCATCTAGTTTCTGGGATGCTAATGTGGATAAATGTAGAAAAGCTACTAAAAAACATAGTCATTATCAGAAGATAGCTGGTGGTATAGAACTCTGTATTTTCATCTGTTTGGTTGTGAAACTTAGCTAAAAGATGAGCAAAACTGCTGCATTTGGAAAAAAAAAAAGCTTATAGATTTAAATTTCACAAAGTCACAAATTTGTTTAACTCGCAATAGAGTTGATTGCAAACCTGTTCTGTTTGATTGCCTTATGATAAAACAAGTGAACCAACATGCAGCATGATCAAAAGTCGCCTGCAGTAAACAGGAATCTTTGTCAAACTAGGAACACCTTTTTTTCTGTTAATTTTCCATTCAAAAGGAGTATTTTAATCTTCATATGTCCTTAATTGTATAATGTGGTTCCAGAAAATAAACTGGCATACAATCAAAAGTTTTCAAATTCTCTGGACCTAGCTTGGATCCTCCCCTACCATTGTTCCAAATTCACAGCTAATCTGCTAACGTTACTTAAAATATTATGTTAAACTAGGCATTCAGTCAAGCGGTAAAAGATTAGTTTCTCTGTTTTTTGTGACCGTAAGGAACGGTGTGAACACATGATTAAAAATTATATTAAAGAAGAAAATAAACCTGCAATTACTAGAAGCTTTAGCTGGTTGATGGAAGCTATCGTGAAGTTGTTTTGTTGTGTGGACCTTTAGCTTAGCTCAGTTTAGCTAATTGAACTTAATGTGGTGATTCGTGCAATTGTTAGTCAGCAGCTAATTATTATTATTGTTATTATAGCCATAGTTATCTACATTTCCTGTGACTAGAGGCATGTTGGTGAAGATATTTTTTGAAACTAGTTTGTTATGAAAGAATGTTATTTGTACCTGTGAGATGTCATCTATATTGTTGAGATTAACCTCAGTGAGTTCAGAGTCATTTCTAAGCACTTGCTGCAGAGTGTCATCGACGACAGTTGGGTTTCCAGTGGTGTTCGGGTCAGCAGGTGGTGGAGGAGGAGGAGGAGGAGGAGTCCGCCTAATAGGTTCCACTCTCTGGGGCTTGAGTAGGGTTAGGTTCTCGGCCCACGAAGTCACCTGCCCTGAATTTTTTGAGGGCTCAGGTTTTGCTTTATTATTTTGTTCTTCTTCCTCCTCGTCTTCTTCTTCCTCCTCTTCTGTTACAGGTTCTTCCTCACTCTGCGTCTCTTCTTCCTCTTCTTCCTCTTCTTCCTCACTGTTCTCATCTTCCTCGTCTTCCTCACTTTGTTTTTCATTCTTTTTTTGCTCCTTCTCATTTTCGTCATCTTTGTCCTCTTCTCCTTCACTGGTTTCTTCTGTCACACAGTCCTCCTCCTGTTCTTCATCCTGTATTTTAATGCAGTTATTCAAAGCTTAAAATGCCAGCAGGATGATGTGATATGGACAGCATCTTACTAGAAGAATTTGTAATAATTTTACTTCAAGTAACTCTGTTCTTTAGTAAAACTAATAGAACACCAGCACAAAAACATAAAAATAAAACAAATGTTATCACTAACCAGTTTTGGGCTTGCTCCACCTAACTCATCCTCCAGCAGTCTACGTGTCTCGTTTTCCCAGTACTTCATGAGGGCCTCTCTGCTGAAGGTGCCTGTCGGGGTCTTATCTGTCTGGTCTCGCTGTCTGAGTCCTATGGGCACATTGGCGTCAGGATCGATGTCCGACAGCTCCTTTTCCAACTCAGCCAGCTCCTCGGCACTGAGAGAAGCCAAAAGCTCATCTTCATCAATGTCCTCATACTTACTCAGCTCTCGACGATACCCAAAACAGCTCATGGCCAAAGCGTGATAAGCACAGAAATACAGAAAGACCAGTTCTTGATTTGCTTATGATCTGGTGTAGACCCCAAAATGAAGATGCTTGGGAATGGAAATTCCAACAAAAGATACGGTCCACCATGAAACTAGCCGAAATTCAAAGTTAATTCAGGTGTTTAACGGCAAAGAAAAAAGATATCTGGACATTCTGGATCCAGTCTTCTGCCACTGAAGCCCACTCCAGTCTGAACCAGATCTGTCCTGGCCAACCAAGTTTATGTGACGGAGACCCTCCGTGTGTGTCCGTGGCCTCTCCTCTCTAATCTCCACAGCTGCTGTTCAGGCCTTAAGAGAGGGATCAGAGGGGAATGTACTAAAGTGTAGGCACCATGATGCAGCATCTTTTTTTGGGAGGCACTGCTCTGAGAGGCAGAGACACAAAAAGCCTGTGAGCTCAGAGACCATGTGTCCTGTCAGTGTAGTAGTCTGTCACCTTTGTTCATAGCCAAGTGGGCTCAACATATAGTCAGCACAAGAAGAAAGGCACATGACATATAGTTGAAAAAATGGCACAAGCTTGGCCACTACATATCCTTCAGCAAAAAGTTCTCTTTCTCTTTTATGTCAGTCTTGATGATTTTATAATCACATGAAATAGTAGTTAAACATATTGAGCGAGGGACAAAAGCCTTGTTTATATTGAATTCTACCAACTTTAGTGAATGCTTAGATACTTTCAACTTATCTGATATCTTACAAGGATTACCCACCAAGGAAATGGCACCTAAAATGTTTCATATATTTTATTAGCCACATGTTCTGGGTAGAGATTCCTCCATAGGGTGCCTGGGCTCTCCCTTAGGGATATGAGGAGGACCCTCATCACGTGGAGGATGCTGTTCTTCCACATTGAAGGAGCCAGTTGAGGTGCTTTGGACATTTGACTAGGATGCCTAGTGGGTGGCTTCTTGGTGAGCTGTTTCAGAGAGGCATGGTCCTGGATAAATGGCAGAAGATTGATGGATGTATACAATTAATTTGTGTTTATCATGTTTACCTAGCACAGAAGTGTATTGCATTCATTACAATAAATATGTCCTCTTATTCTAGATTAACACAATTATCTTGGAAATTTCAAGAGTAATAATGCCCACCCCCCTATCCCGAATACACTTTTAAGTTTAGGCTTGGAACATTGGGTGATACTGAAACTGAGACGCACAGTGGAACAGGCAGGCAGGGAAACAGTACAATGCAAAAAAGGCAAACTTACACAGACATCAGGGAAGAAGGGAAGAAAGGCAAACAAGCAAGTGAAAACAATCAATACTATAAGGCAGGGGAGGAAGTAAAACAGAATAGAAGAGACAGAAGAAACACAAGAGACAAAAGGTTAAAAAATCAAATAAAACAGGAAGTGAGAATAGTCCTACGAAAGGAAATGCAGACACATGAATAACTAAAACTAGGGGAAATGACAGTGGATGATGAGACAGATAACACTGAGGGAACAAAGACAAATGGCACTTAAATATAACTAGGACTTAAAACTCAAAACACTAGAAATAACTGAGAATTCAAAACCAAACAAATAATAAAACTAAGAAGAAGGAAAAAAAAGACTCCCAAAATATCAATCACCAGAAACGTCAAAATATCTCACAAAAATCCAAAAGTACTACAACAAAACCCACAGACAACAACATTGTGGACTGCGGGAGGACGCCCACACAAGCAAGGGGGGGAAAAATGTGAAACTTCACACAGAATACCACCAGCTGGGCGGTGAGGGCGAGGCACCAGTGCTAAAGCACCGGATCAGGATCTGAGATACTGGGGGCTCAGATCCCGCCTTTCTGCCTCCCATTAATTCAAACCTAGAGGAAAATTAAACTGTATTAGGGGGTGAACAGCGGGTATTATTGATCATGAAATCAGGCGTTAAATTCATTAGAGTGCTCACCACAGATTCTGTTCCTCCATACTATAATGTTCACTAATACTAAATCTGGTTTTGTTTAAAAGTTTTGGTTTGAAAAATATCAGTTGCTTAGATGTAAAATGCTTCCATCAGAAGGTTGTGCACGGACTCCTCACTATTAACTCAAATACAAAACAATAAATAAATTCTTTGGTAATTTGATGTCATCAGATCATGAAGACACACAGGTTACACAACTTTGTAAATGTCACAGTTTATTACAAAATCACAAAAAAACAATAATGTTATATTTCACTAACATTATGACTCTTACATTAACATTTTCAGACCCCATATTGTCAAGAAACTAAAAAAGAAGCATAAAACAGTTATGTGTTTTTACACAAATGCAATGTTTCCCCGTCGTCTCTTTAATTCAATTTCTTCAGTAGGCCATGTGGGCTTGAGATTTTGTTAACCCTTAGATGCATAAGTGGGTCAAAAAGGACCCGGTGAGGTTGTTTTCTCGCAATGTCTAATTAATGAAAAGTTGTTATAATTTCATGTTCCAGCTATTCCTCAAAAAAACATGTTTTTGACATTGTGCCATTGACATTTTTCACTTACCTTTTATACATTTTACAAAATTTTAGCTTTTGTATTACTACCCCAAGCTTCCATAACAGGGACAAAAATTACCCGCAATCATTTCCTATGGAATTTCATAGGAACCTTTGATTATTATCAACTGCGACTGTCAGGAATATATATATTTTACTGACCACAAAGAGTGTCACACCTTAAGAAGATTATTTTAAACAGCAAGAAGTAGCAGGCAGCACACATTCAGCATTTGGAGTGATTGTGTCACTGCAGACAAACAGCTTGTGCTGTTCAGGGAGAGGTTCAAATTTCTACAGTAGATACCAAACATGCTCGTCATAGCCTAAAGATCTTCTGGGTCTGTGATGCATGCATCCCTTATGCAAGAAATGGAGTGGTTTATATTGGGAGACAATCAGAGGAAGAAGTTCATAATCTGGGGGAAACCACTGTCCAGCAGTTTTGCAGTAGGTTCAGAAAGACAAGACGCAACATCACCACAGATAATGTTGCCTCTTGCGCAGTGTCTTCTGGAGACACTATTGTGGGAAATCTACAATAGGACAAGGCAGACATCCTTCCTCTGATGAAAGCTGCTGAGTCCTGGGAGGTTTACAGCACAGAGTTTGCATTCAATGGCATGGCATGGATAAAAATACCAAAAAGGGCAAAAAACCCACAATTGATCACATTCTACGGTTGGTTGGAACCTAGACCTGCCAGTGTAAAACATAGAGGTGGCCCATGGCACTATGATACAGCTTCCTATTGCCACCCTGAATGCCTACACCTTTTTCACTGCTCAGAACCCTGAATTCAAGACTGGTATCACCACTGCATGACGGGTCCTCCTCACTGAGTTCTCAAAGGAGCTTGCTACATCGCATATGAGAAGTCAACTGGAAGGTTGCTCCCAACTGCAAACCCTCATCACTGAAGCAATGGGAAGGTGTGAGGTGACAAAGGAAAAAAGCAGACAGGGCCAACCAAAGACAACAAGATTTCAGATCCAAGTAACAAAGATCGTAAAATGAGCAGTCGGTGCGGGAAAATCAATGTAGATGTGTGAAGGGATTACAGCCAGAAACAGGTAGTTCAAAACTTCATACAGGGAGGGGACAAAGCAAATAAAGAGAGAGGAAGTGTCTGGACAGTTACAAACACATGCATATGCTGTCGCTCATACACACACACACACACACACACAAAATGGATGTTGACATTGTTCTATTACCGGTTTGTATTTTTTTTTTCTTTGTGAAAATGAGATCTGAAATGTGAAAAAAAGTATTTAAAACATCAAATCAGTCTTGTGTGGACCAAAATATAGTATAAAATATGACACAAATGATTATTCTTACTCACAATAACAAAAGCAGCATAAAAACACCCCTGATTTTAACACGGGTCATTTTTGACCCACTTATGGAAGAGTGTAGGGTCCAGTCACTCGTGCATCTAAGGGTTAACACGCTCACCCTGCAAAGCTTTCTGAGTCCTTTCTCAGCTTCTCTTCGTGCATACATTTTTAGAAGAGAACTGAAACACTTGTATGAGAGACATCTATTTCATACACTAAACATTCATTTTTTTGGTTTTTAATTCAGTCTGTACAAAAACAACTGAAATAGGGTATTGCGTTAAATGAGTACTTTGGCTGTTTTCACACTTTAGTCACATGTATAAATAAAACGCGTTTCACACAGATAAGGGGTCACCATACAGGTCATACTCTCTGTAGGTCAGGTAGTTCATCAGCCTGGGGGGGAAGGGACCAGCAGCCATAGTTTCAGGGTCATTCAGGGTCCTGAGGCTCATGTGACTTCTGATTACCATTCGACACAAGTGCTGCAGAGACCGTGGCTTCCCTATGGACACACAAACACACATAACCTCCAGCTATTTAAATCACTTTTCAAAATATCATGTTTTTCTTTGCTTTATAGCGCATGTTTTGCGCGTTCTTCTTATGTATGGACGTGTCGCTGCAGTTTTACCGAGTATGTCAGAAATCTCATCCCACTCCGGCCTCCTCTGCAGGATTTGTCTGAGCTTAAAACAAATGCTGACATGGCTGACGTAGTCCAGTAGCATCCTTACAACTTTGCCTACAACGTGAGCGAGGCATGATACTGACACAAACTCACAGAACTGAAAAAGAAAAGAAAAGGCAGGTGACATATTGAAGAGGTTAGCTAACAGATGGTCTATGCATCTGCCCGTAGTGTCTCTTACTGAGATGACTTTAGGTTGACTGTAAATCTGATAGGCTTGGTTGTGCAGCTCAGTCCAGGTACTATCCAATTCTTCACTGTCACCATGACCACACTGGAAACACCTGTATGGTCGCAGAAATCTGATATTGAAATTGGTGAAACTGAACTACATATCCTCTGTAAATACATCAAACATCGACTAATTTCACAGCAGGTATACGTGCTTGTAAGCGTCATATCCACTGTTGAGGAGCAGTCGCAGCATGACGTGGTCTCTGAAGCAGTACTGCAGTGCTGTGGGGAACACCGTGTTGCTGATCACTCTGAAATAACAGTTTACCTCTGCTCCATGGGACAGCAACAGCTCCACCAAGTCATACCTGGTTACAGAAAGAAAGAAGAAAGATTTGAATGCATCTGCTGCAACACAGCGCTGCCATTACCAGAAATGATAATAGTCAGAAATTACATGTACTGTATAGTTAAATTACATTTACAATGAAGTTAAAAAAATATTTGCCTGATTGTACTTCCTGATTTCTTAGTATTTTGCATATTTGTCACACTGCCTGTGAGCATGTTTCAGATATTAGACAAAGGTAACCTGTGTAAACACTAAATATAGTTTTTAAATGATTTGATTTCTTAAAGGAAAAACTTATCCAATCCTATCTGCCCCTGAGTGACACAGTAATGGTCCTGTAAATCTAATGACTGGTTGTGCAGCCCTCGGTCCCAAGGACAGTCAAACCGGGAATCGATAACCGGCAATGAGTGTTTCACATTGCTGTGGTGGAATATTCTTGCAGAATTGCTTTAATTTAGCCACAATGGAGGGTCATGCGAAAGCATCTCAATCAGATTTAAGTCCGGACTTTGACTAGGCCACATTTTGGTAAATATGACACGAGCCTTTGTGATCTTTTTGGTCAGAAGTGTTTTTTTGGATGCCGTTTTTTTTTGTTGTTGTTGTTTAATCATGAACATTCTGGGTTCTTTTGTGACCTCCTGAATGTTCACCGCTGTTCCAAGTTTTCTCTATTGGCTTTAAAAAGGCTTTGTAACCCCTTTCAGGCTGACATATGTCAATAACTTTGTTTCTCATCTGTTCTTAAGTTACTTTAAATCTTGAAATGATGAGTTGATTTTTTAGCCTCCTTCACTTTGTCACACAAATTCCTCATTCAGTAGGTCTGGTAATAATTGGGCCTGTGTGAATAGTGAAATTAAATTCAGCTTTCTATAAAAATAGAGTTAATTACAGTTAAATTATAAAATACCAAGCAGGTGCAATTAATTTTTCACACTGGACCAGATTGGTTGGACCAGCTTTTTCCCTTAATAAATTAAATCATTATTAAAAAACTGCACTTTGTATTTACTTGGGTTTGCTTTGTCTAATAATAAAATGTGTGTGACAACAGGAAACATGCAAGTGTGACAAAGAAATCAGCAAATACTTTTTTACAGCACTGTATGTACATACACTGTTTACCTCTCAGCACGTATAGTGACCAGTATGCATCGCAGTGGATCCAGATCAGTTCTTGCTCCAGCTGCCAGCAACCTCTCCGAACAGGTCACATCACCGTTGGACACAGCGAAGTAGAGAGGAGTCTTCCTGAGGTCTCCGTAATTTTCTGCAGCATTTACAGTACTTGTGCTTACAAATACAAAATACTTTTTTAACAGGACTGGAAACTTCCTCACTTTAGAAAACCCCAACTTGTAAGCCATAACATCACCAAGCATTGACTTTGCATATAGTCCAGTGTATAGATGTTTAGTCCTGTGTTGAGCTGGATAAACACAAATATGAACCACAATTTTATCAGCAATGGGGGTTGAAGCACCCTTCACAGTCACCGAAGAGATGCTTTCAGCTGCACTCGTTTTTTGCAGGTAAGTGCATCTTTGCATTTACCAAATGTGTGTATTTGCGTGCAATGCTTTAGTCCTGCATAATTTAGAAACTCATTATGATACCTAAACGGCCCGAGTTGATGTTGTGTGCACGTGCGCTTCCAGCTGAGTCGTACCAGAGATGTGTGTATGAAGCAGGGCATTGACATCATAACCCTTCTGGATAAGCAGCTCTAGACACTGAACCTGCCCCCCGTCTGCAGCAGAGTGGACAGGGCTCTGGCCTGAGAGGCGAATAGCTCTTTTTGTGGTGATAGGGATGAGAGTCCTCAGGATTCTGAAGAGAAAGAGGGAGAGAGGGAGAGAGAGATCGGGTGGGTGGGTGGGTGGGAGATAAACAGGAAGAGAGCAGGGCGAAACACGAAACAGAACAGAGACAAAAATGTTCATTAGATCGTGGTGTGAGCTCTACTGTTATTCAGTGACAGAAGTGAAAAACAGTGATAAACAGAGGGCTCTTTGTGGAGATGGGTACAGAGAAAGCACTGCAGCTCTGTGAGGTGGAGGGAGATGGATGCTTTACATTCAAATTGGCTGCAAAATGAGAGGAAAGTGTTTTGGGCAAGTTATTTATGTTGGGATTATTAGTTAGAATTCAGATGTTATTAGGCTTAAGACTGAGCTTAAAGTTGCATGAACTCACAGTATGTATCCTTCATACGCAGCTCTATGGATGGGCAGCTGGCAGGCGTAGCTGGCAACATTTGGGTTGGCTCCGTGCTCCAAAAGCAGCTTGACACAGTCCAGGTTTCCAGATCCGGTTGCATCATACAGGACTGTGTCTCCATTGCTTGCCTGGGCATTCACATCACCACCTAGTGGTGTTCATAGAAAATACAGCAATGTCTGACACGTCAGGAGGTTTTTAGGAGGCCTGATACAACATACACTGTTTTACCATGGTGAATGAGTATGTCTAAAACTTCAGTGTTGCCATGTTCAGCTGCGATCCCCAGTGGTGTCACGCCATGACCGTCTCTGCTTGTTATTTTGGCTCCATGTCGGAGTAACAGCATCATAATAGCTGCACAACCCTCCTGGGGTGAGGTATGGAAAGCACGTGAACACAGAAGGAAAGAAAGGTACTAAAAACTAGAGAAAAAGAACATTTAGACTGAACTTTGAGTTCAGATTCAGCTCCATTCACCTTTGCTGCTTCATGAATGGCCCTCCACTTGGTGAGACACACCTGCTCTACAAAGGCCCCACCTATGATGAGGGATAGAACCATGTCGTATGAGCGCTGTCTCACTGCTGCAAAATTAGAAAACAAAAAATGATTCCATTTTTTCAATTAATTCCATTTTTTAAAAAAGCATAATAACGAAGGTGTGCTGTTGTGTCAGCTGTTTGAGTGTGTTGTGCTACCAATTAGCAGAGGTGATTCATTCCTGCTGTTGGTGTTGTGCGGTGAAGCTCTGTGCTTCAGAAGCAGTTTGATGTTTTCCACCTGACCGGCCTCAGCTGCCAGAGTCAGAGCCGTATCACCGTCCTCCGTCTGCTCCTCCAGGGTCAGGTCAGTGGATTCCAACACTGCAACAAGAACACCAGTAAGACTGCGTTAAAGCTGGAAATCTACTCAGCCCATTGATCCAGTGATTGTAGCTTACATTCCACTAAATGGGTTGATCAAACTGATATCACACTGGTTTTCACTCTCACCCTGCAGCACCGTGTGGAGGACATCTGGCTGCAGCTGCACAGCTGCTGCGTGCAGAGGCAGCCAGCCCCTGCTGTCGCTCTCTCTGAAGGCAGAAGCACAACCTGACAGCTCCTGCAGCGCATCCACATCACCTGCCAAGATACAAACAAGACCCACAAAGAGACTCACAGGGAAACATCTGCAATATTTATGACCAACAGTGAGTTTAAATGTAGGCGCGCCCGCCTTGTACGTCTTTGCTTAATGCCGCATGCAAAAGGCAAACATGATTAAAGGGAACGTTACCTTTTTGAATGGCTGCCATAATCTTCATAAACGCCACACTATTTGTGTTTTTCCTATGAAAATGAAAGCGTTTACTATGGAAACACTATGACAGAGCTTCATTCTACTTTTGAGGCTGATTGCCTTTAAATTTCGTTAATTTGGAACATAAACAACTCCTAACAATACAGTTAGGTCCATAAGTACAGGTTAAGCATAGTAAAAGTTCATTTAATCTTGGTTTTTTCCACAATTGTGCAGGCTCTTTTCGATGTTTTCTGGCAAACTTTAATCTGGCCTTCCTGTTCTTGAGTGTAACCAGTGGTTTGCACCTTGTTGTAAACCTTCTGTATTTACATTCTGCTGATTGTAGACTTTGACAATGATACGCCTACTTCCTCAACAGTGTTCTGACTTGGTTAGATGCAGGATGAATTATGTGAATAGGGCTGTATTCTCTGCTCAGATTCAGCCAAATGCTGCAAAAGTGACTGGACAATGCTTCACAACTGAAACAGCTAGTGAGCCGAAGCATACTGCAAATGCTACTCAAGAGTTCCTGAATGTGAAGAAATGGGATCCTTGAAGTAAGGCTGAAAGTCTGCACTTCAAAAGCAGGTGAAATTCCTAAACAGTTAATGCAATACATCTGTTAAAATCCTTGAATTAAAACTGAAAGTCTGCATTTCAATCACATCTGGATTGTTTCATTTAAAAACCACTGTGGCATTGTACGCAGGCAAAATGATAAAATCTGTATGATTGTCCAAATACTTGTGGACCTAACTGTCAATTTTCATTAATAATCAACATTAAAGACAGTTCTTGCTCTTCCATACCTATTTGTTTGCACTGAGCATGGCAGCTTGTAGGCATCTTGAATGCTCTCTCGAATGGCAAACTCAATCAAGTCTTCATTTATGCCCTCCTGTTCAGAGTCATCCATTTCTATATGTAGAATAAAAAGCAAGAGAAAGGGGCATTTGAATTCTTTTCATAAATAGGAGTTTTGCGCACAGTATGGAGGTGAATTATACAATGCTGAAACCTTATCAGTCTGTAGATCGTGCTTTTTGCACAGCATGCAGCTTGTTTATCAGTGAGAGGTTGCTGGCACGGTATCACCACTGTTCATTCAGGACATAAGCATGCTAATGTAAACCAGGCATATCGGAAATTACATGACAAACTTAGCTTGCATTTCATGTTAGTCATATCAATCGGTCTCACCGGTTGCTCTGAATAAGTCCCCTTGAGGTCTCAGCTCACAACCTGGTTGTGTTTTTGTTTTGCAGTGTGCTAAGCTGTTTGGGTTATATTTAGATGTGACCTGCTTTGGATGACCTGCCTCAGCTCAGACTATGTCTTCCACGTCTTCTCTTACAACTGCAGCAGACAAAGTACTTCTCACTGTGTGTTCACTCGAATCAAGTAATTTGTTCCTATGTAATTAAAACACACAAGCTTGTGAGGAGTTGAGACTTGACTTTTGGAAATCTGCATTCATTGCATTAGCTCAAAACAATAAACTGATGAAGAAGTGCTACATATAATTAATAATCTTAACAATATACATCACGGTAAAGTGAATTTTGAATCAGAAGTATGCTAAAGAAAACATACTTCCCTGCCAAAGCTGCTTACATGGAAAAGTCACTGAAAGGACACGTGGCTGCACCTGATTTCTGATTAATTTTCGCAATTCATTCCTGTATAATGTTGGGGGAAAAAAAAATTGTGGAAAATGTCACTCGTAATTTCTCAAAGCCCAGGATGATCTCTGCATTAACAGTCTCTAAACCTCAAATATATTACACTTATGTCCATATTTAGCAGAAAGGGACTGAGCTGATTTGGCATGTTTGAAGTTTTCTAAAAGTGGGTTTTATTTTATCAGTAAAAATCATGGATGACTGGATGGATGGATGGATGGATGATACATTCTTAAGGTCATTTTGCAGGGCTCTGGCAGTGCTCGTCCTGTTCCTCCTTGCACAAAGGCGGAGGTAGCGGGCCTGCTGCTGGGTTGTTGCCCTCCTACGGCCTCCTCCACATCTCCTGGTAGCGTCTCCATGCTCTGGACACTACGCTGACAGACACAGCAAACCTTCTTGCCACAGCTCGCATTGATGTGCCATCCTGGATGAGCTGCACTACCTGAGCCACTTGTGTGGGTTGTAGACTCCGTCTCATACTACCACTAGAGTGAACTCACCGCCAGCATTCAAAAGTGACCAAAACATCAGCCAAAAAGCATAGGTACTGAGAAGTGGTCTGTGGTCACCACCTGCAGAACCACTCCTTTATTGGGGATGTCTTGCTAATTGCCTATAATTTCCACCTGTTGTCTATAACATTTGCACAACAGCATGTGAAATTGATTGTCAATCAGTGTTGCTTCCTAAGTGGACAGTTTGATTTCACAGAAGTGTGACTGACTTGGA
>VVHJ01041996.1:6027-18486 GCA_015107715.1 Tylochromis polylepis | reverse complement strand
TTGTTTCCCGTTCATACAGCATTTGCAGTTTTGGCTTGTTTGGTTTCTGAACCAAAGAGATAATTTAGAGCAGAGCAGTGAAGCAGCCCTCTTCCCTCTAACTAGCAGAGGAGGGCATGCAGCCTGACCGTTCCATAACTGGCCTGTCGTCTCAGGGGAGGAAGGCCCCATCCTCATCTTCGTCTGCACTGGGACCAGGGTCGCTCAGACACCTCATTAATTTCTGCTGATCTTTTGCTTCTTTCTCCTCACCCGGCTTATTAGCTTCCTGTGGCCTCGACGGAGGCTTCATCATCAGGCCCTGCTGCTCCTCCTCCTCCTGCTGGTTAGCCTGTCCGAACTCATCCAATAGATTAACTGAGTCTGGAGACTGAGGAGAGGCCAAGTCTACCTGGATCATGGGCACCTTGTTCGATGTAGGCTTAATGCTGTAGGCTTGGGGGTCTATAAGCAGGACAAAGGTAGAATATCAGGGATTTCAGCTTATTTCACCGGCCTTTAAAAGGGATATAATGTCACACAATCATTCCTTCAGCATGCATGAACAAGGGATGTACAAGTGGATGAACAAATATTAAGGGCAACAGAATCACTGCACAAAACTACACAACAACAGGCTTTAAGACTGTTCCCATTATTTCTAGTGTAACAAAAAATAGAGTAAAGTTAGTCATGATCATTTAAAGGTGCAGGCACATGCCAACTTCCAGTTAAAGTGAAGAACACAAACTGAAGCTCCTCACATGTAACATGCTCAACTCCAGTCTGCTCGGCTACAATCAATCACCTGTACGTGGCTTTTATCAGTCTAGTAATGAGTCACATCATTAGTAATGATTACTGAGCGTTTACAAGCAGGGTAACTGACACATGCATGTTAGGATTGCTCATGTGATATCACGGCTTACGATTAATCTTCTCTACACTCACAACATACCTGAACACATTTTGTTTCCTTTTTGCACCTGATCAGGTTTGAAATCAGTATGTCTGCCTAAAATAAAACCACACATTGTTTTACATGCTGGCTGGCACATGCAAACACATTTCCATTAGTGGGGAACTATCTGTTGCAGCAGCTGAGAACGGTAATAGTGTTTCTATGGTCTTTATTGCTCTGCAAATGATATCGTGTGACCCTAATGAAATATAATCTCTGAACCTTCTGTGTCCCATTATAGACATTTTCTTATAATATTTCAGGAGGTACCTGAAAGTAAGATGGTTGAGACTATCGAGTGTTTTCATTTGGCTGGAGCTAAGAATGATTCATACATCACTGCATTTACCTGAGGCCAGTCTGGCTCGACACATGGTCGGGGAATCAGGGGGAGGGGCAGGGACCGTCAGATAGGTATTCATCTCCTTTAACTAGGAAAAAAAACAAAAAAAACAAACAAACAAACAGAGATATTGTTGGTGTGGGACGGTTTAGCCTTCTCCATGTAATCAATCAAAATGTAAGGGTTTCAAAATATATAATACAGTATTGTACAAGTGTCAAAAACTGGCCATGCTGTATCATAGAAAATGGGTGCAACACTTATTGAAACATGGAAACATGCATGAAAATACAGTTTATAAAGCCAAAAACAGAGTTTGTACAATTCTAACAAGCTTGAAAGAGAATATTTGGTATGACCACCTTTCTTCTTTAGCACTGACTGAACCCTCTTAAGGAAGCTTTCTTGCAATTTCTGTAAGAAGTTTTCAGGAACAGTTCTCCAGGACATTCAAAGCTCTTCTTTGCATGTTGGCTGGATTTTTTTGGGCTGTTATCTTTAAAGGTGATCCCACACTGCTTCAATAACATTAATATTTGGGCTGTGGGATGGCCAATCCATCACTGACAGTGTGCCATTGTGTATTTTTCTCTCCAGGAATGCTTTTACTGCATTGGCAGTGTGTTTAGAAACATTGTCATTCTTAAAAATGAAGATCTTGCCAATCAGATGCCTTTTATATGGTATTGCATGTCGGATCAAAATCTGATGGTACTTTTCTGCATTCATAATTCCATCAATTTTGCCCAAGACAACTGCCTAAAATGTAGCCCCAAACCATGACAGAGCCTCCATCGTGCTTTACAGATGGCTGTTGACACTCACTGCTACTCCATACATACCGACAATGATTTGATCCAAAATTTTCTAATATAAATTCATCACTCCAGAACACCTGTTGCCACCGATGTTCAGTCCAGTCCTTGTGTAATTTGTCACACCTCAGCCTTTTCTCCCTACTTTCTTTCGTTTGGCTTCTTGACAACCCCTCTTCCCTCTGAGACCATTTCTGATGAAGCTTTAGCAAACAGTAGATGGATTAACTGAAGGGCCAGATGCATCTCTTAGGTTCTTTCTCAGGTCTTTGCTGAATTTTTTTCCTATTTATTAAGGACATGACTTTCAGATATTGCTTATCTGCTATAGGCAGTTTTTAGGCCGGCCACTTTTGTCCCCCACTTGTCCAGTTTCCTTAATTTTTAAGGACACTCTGTACGCTAGGCTGAGCCATGCCAAGTTTCTGGCTAATATCCCTTTGTGAAATCACTCCGTCTGTCAAACTGTGTTCAACTTTCCATTTGTCACAGATTCAACAAAATAAAAAAGGAAAAAATGATGTGTTTTGTGACAGGCTGCTAGTGCCTTTAGTGCATAAAAATACAATTTAAAACTGGTTATCTGCTAAGTTGTCTTGTATGTGTAGACACAACACTGGTTTGTCCCTTGAGTTAGGTGCTTTTTTATGCCTGAATGATTCATCCCTCAGTGTTAAGCAGCTTACAGCACACAAATAACAAAAACCAAAAAAACAACACTGCTCTGAAAATAGTGAGGTAAAGCAAAATGGGTGAAAATACAAACAATCTTCAAAGACAAACTTTGTAAGACTGTTAGAAAGGCAGGAGAACTATTGTTCAATATCAGTTTGGGAAAAAACAAACAAACAAACCAAAAAACCTACAATAAAGTCTGGCTCCTTGTATGCAAAACATAAAGGAAGGTGGGTGGATCAAGACTTTTGCACAACTCTATATCTAAACATTCAAAAACAATAATGTACAAAACTCAGATGGCAGAAAATGGGAAGAAATCCAGTTTCTGTCTCATGTAATTGTTTGGAAAATGCAGCAACCAAACTGAAATAGCTCAGCGATAAAGACATCATTAATCAATGTTATACAGAAACTTTATTAAAATTATGTGTCGCTTCATTAAACTCTGCAGACATCATCTTGAGCCAACAGTAACTTCGAGCACATTCAATTTTAGCCTAAACAGGAGTCTATTTTTATTATCTAATTACAGGCTGGCTAAAATGAAAACAACCACAGAGCAACTCAACTGTGAGAATCTATCAGCTCCTTTCTTTGTGACAGGAAAATTAATTTAAGAGAATGAGGGTGGACTCTAATTAAAACTCAAACCATAGTTTTGGTTGAATCATTATACTGCTGGTTACCCAATACAAAAAAAAAAAGGTAGAAAAGCTGCTCCTTTGGCTATATGAAATATACTCTGAGTCACTATAGGCTGTTTTCTTCAGTACAGGTTTATTTATGCTGGCAAATGTTTGTTCAGCTCTAACCAGTATGTGAATAAAGGAGACAGCTGATTTTTGACTTCAGAAGTTCAAACTTACCTTCTTCTCTATCTCAAACATCTTTTGCTTCTTTATGAGTAAATCGCTGAGTCCATCCTCGTAAGGATCGGCCACCAGTGTATGTCTGTTATACGAGCGCAGCTGAGAAAGACAGGCACATGAACACACATTAAAGAGATTGTAGTCCTGCTAACATCACTGCACGTTTAGGCAGGTTATGATCAGAAGTGTAATAAAATTCTTTACCAAACTAAATAAATTAATTTTGTGTCCTTTAAAAAAAATAATAATAATAATAATAATAATAATAATGAGCAGAACTAATTAACTCCAAGTCTATCTCAAAAATCAATAAATATGTTATAAACTAATGGGAGGAAGATCCCCTATGAGCACCAATCAATACTTATTATGAAATGCTTAACTGCCAGTGAGACAAAGCCAATTTTTCATACAAAAGAGAAATTAACATACTAATAAAGAGTCTAACTATTCATTTATAAGCAAAGTTACCCTCTGTCGTGTCCTCTGAAGGTTGGTCCTGAGGATTTTCCGGATTTCCTCCTCTCTGTTTTTAGGCAGCTGTGGAATAGCTCTCTCTGCTGCAGGCTTGGTGGGAGGCGGCTTCCTGGGTTGGATGTTCCTGACAATGACACAGGGAAAAAAAAACAAAAAAACCCCCCCCACAACTATCAGAGATTTTGTATAACACTACTTAAACATGTATAAACACATCGATGATGCTTAAAGATTAGATGCATTTGATGAAGCATAGCTACCCATCTTTCTGTAATAAACACACAACACAAAGGATCTTCCTTCGTGTTCATACTACTATTTCCAATTGTGCACACACCATTTCACAATTAGTGAAGATGGACTCACGCACTTACACTAGAAATTAGGACTGGTCAAGGATTCATTTAGTGATTTATCACTGATCCTTCTTGGCTAATACAACTATCCAAGAAGACCTTAACAATTACCAAACACTCCTTGACACTTGGTAGATGAAAAACAAGAGAGATGGTGTTGTTTATACAAAAGTATTAGCGAAGAATCTGTAATGCATGCATGCATGCATTTAAGCATGAGCCATCTGCGTCTCATCAGTCTTCCCACCTTCAAAGCTATGTGCAAACCCGAAAGATAATAAAAATAGGCTAAAATGTCTTTTAAAAAACATTATAATTATGTACAAACACACACACACACACACACACACACACACACACACACACACACACAGAGAATGAGCATATATATATGGTCATATGCTCGTTTGTGTGTGCGTGCGTGTCTGATGTGTGTGTGTGTGTGTGTCTCAAGTTTATGATATCAGTGAAATTTAAAGCCTGTCAACTTTATTCTGTGGTTATGTATTACACCACCATATCAGGCCTTAACGTCACTACTGTTGTACGATTTAGTGAGCAGATGAAATCGCGTTCACCTAAATGTTCCCAACATTGTAAAAGACATTACGATAAAAATGACTTGGAGCATGATGCCGTTTAGTACTTACTGCATGGAAACAGTGGAAGGCATAGCAGAAGGCAGCTTGATTCCCCCTCCACTCTCCACCAGCTGAATGGCCTGTTTCATCTCCATCTTGTGGTAGAAGGCAATGAGCTGCGGCTCCTTGGAGCGTTCGCCGGCAATCAGGCACTTCTTCACATACTTCTTGTTGAAGCGGTTCAGTCTGAGGGGAAGAAGGGAGCGAAAAATTAAGACAGAGACAAAGAGGGAAATACAGGAATTAATTACTGGCCACAACATTTCAGCATTTATAGACATAGATAAATATGGTGTAATTAGATGAAGAAGAGGCCAAGTTAAACAATTTCAATTTTGACAAGTTAAAAAAAAAAGAAAAAAAAAGAGCAACTATTTAATATTTCCAACAAGTTGATACATACAAGTAATATGTGACAAATATTGTTATAGTTAGCTATTTTTGAGTTATAAAATTAATAATGTTATGTCAGATTGATTCTCTTTAAAATCCATACTTGTCCTTCCAGTGGTGATGTCCATAGTGTCCACAGATATCCTCGATCCCAGTGAGTAAGTGGTCAAGGAACTGGGGATGGAAAAAAGCCAGAAGAGTTGTTGAAGAGCCTTAAAATTGTACTCCAGAATGAATCAGACTTTCTGGACTCTAGTGACCCCAGTCCTCTCTGGGGAGAGGTCTCATATATGGTTGGGAAAAAAAAAAAAAGGCTCAGAGTGGTGCAAAGATGTCATATTTGAGAGAAACCCTCCATCTATTATAAATTACATCCAATGGAACATATTACATTTGCTGAATTTAGAACATATTTCTTTTATGTAAGTCACAATTGCAAGTTTCTATATTTCTCATCCCTCTATCTACAGTATACCACTTGAAGGCAAAAATATTTGCACTTTAGTGCACAATTTATGATTAATCGTGTAACCATGATTATACTCACTCTGATACTACACTTTATACTCAGCTACATCTTGTAATTCTTGCATTACTGCTGTAACATTTGCTCACAGTGAAAACACGCTCTGAGATTAGACTGCCATCATCACCATCACCATCATCATCATCATAGTCGTAAACAGCAGCAGACAATTCAGGTTAAAACAGAATCTATGAGATATGACCAGCAGCAGCAGCAGCAGCCAGGCGATTGATTTGACAGAATTTATTAACAGTGGCACCATGCCTGCTCAGAGAACTGAAGAAACACACCGATGGATTTGTTACTCAGACTGCAGCTGGCTCGCCAATCAGACCGGTGCTCTGACTAAGCCTGCAGATGACAGTCTGACAGTTGGTGTTGCTATGGGAACAAGTCATTAAGCAGAACTGTGCAATCTACTTCTGCTTTGTCAGGAGTGACTGATTCGCATAAAGACTGCCCCGAACTGTGGGGGTTAAAAGGTCTCATTTTTAAAAGCGGCAGCAATGGATGCTAAATAATGAAAAGATCAATATATAGAGATCCATTCTGTACTGTTCTTCAGCTACAAGCTCATTGACTGTGGGGTTTCTCCTTAGACCAGCTTATGTCTATTCAACACCTCAATACAGAAACAGTACACAGTGTCTGATTTAACTCTTTATGACAGCACCACATTATGCAGTGAATATCTTCAGATAACCATCTTATCATCTGTAGGTTATATTTTCCTTTTCAGCTCTACAGTTATAAGGATAAGCAGCAATGCTATGACAGGTAGAAAAGGCACAGACTCCACAGGAAACGAAGAAAAACCACCAAACACAATGGAGATGCCAGAAACTGGGGCAGTATGCTGATTATTTGCCACAATATAACTTAGTGAAGAGTTTCCTCAAGCACCTCAGTGAATCTAATCTCTGGTGTTTTACAGTGAAGGGCAAGCCATTATGGCTGCCTGCTTATTTTGCACCAAGAGCTGGTGACTCATAGATGCCTGTGTGTGTGTCTGCTGATGTGTAGTCTAATTTTCTGAGATGGGTTAATGACTTTAACAGTAGGTCAGTGGACCACTGTGGTTAAAATTTCTAGTTTTATGATGTAAGTGTGAATTGACAATCGTGTGTACATCAAACGCGCTATGCAACGATGCAGTACCACCATACGGTCAGTAGGTGGGAGCAACGACCAAAGTTTGACCTCAGAGGCCTCATCAGTTGAAAAGCATTTCACATATCCTCCTGAGAACCAGCCTATTCATTTATGTCCTCTGTAATGGGCATTTGGTTTTGGTCTATATCTTTTGACTTATTTGAGCTACACTACTAAGTCCTGATGTACTAAATAGAGGATATCCTCGGCTTTCTGTTGATATCTCATGTGTTTGGGTGGGCTCTTTTAGCTGCAAAGAGGCAGGAAATCACACAAAAAAAGTTCAATGCAAAAATTCTTTTTTTCCTCAGTTCTCAGGAAGATATAACATAACTACCACTGAAAGGAATGTGTAATACCAGTCTTGCATCAAAATTGTATCTATGTGAATTGAATGGCATTTGAAATGATTAATATTGTTAATATTTGTATACATGCAAGGTTTTCTACTCCCACAGTTAGCTTAAGTCAGGGGTGGGGGAACTCCAGGCCTCAAGGGCCGGTGTCCTGCAGGTTTTAGATGTATCCTTGATCTAACACAGCTGATTTAAATGGCTAAATTACCTCCTCAACATGTCTTGAGGTTCTTCAGAGGCCTGGTAATGAACTAATCATTTGATTCAGGTGTGTTGACCCAGGGTGGTATCTAAAACCTGCAAGACACCGGCCCTTGAGGCCTGGAGTTCCCCACCCCTGGCTTAAGAGGTGATTGTAATTTGCCCATAGGTGTGGCAGCGTGGGTGTTTGGATATCCATTTCTCTGTGTTAGCTCTTATATGGACTGGTGACCTGTCCAGGTTTTTACACTGCCTCTCACCCTGCCACAGCTGTGATAGGCTCTAGATCCTACTGACCCCAAGTTTGATAAGCAGCTAAGAAAAAGGACTCATTGTCAGATGGGTGGATGTTACACACATTCCTTACAATATAAAGCGGCTCGGGGCGACTGTTGTTGTGATTTGGCGCTACATAAATAAAACTGAATTGAACTGAAATTCCATTGGTTCAAATAATTCTGGTATTTGTCAAATACATCCCAAAAGGTTCTGACTCATCTGTCTGTGCAATCACTGCAACTGACAGTTGATCGCTGTGAATGGCTGAAGGCAGAAGGCTGTACCTGGGTGTGGATCTCTTCATTAATGGAGCGTTTGGCCTCTTGTTTTTTCTTCACTGCCAGCAGCTCCACCAGGGGTTTGATGGTCATGCCCTTCAAGGAGGATAAGAGGAACAAAACATTATGCAATGTACACACCCCCCCTACAGTGGTTAATGTGGTAAAGACAAATATATCCGTATCGACCTGTCTGTTCAAACAATTAAAACCTATTGTATTGTTTTTCTAACATTTCTGCATCTCTTTGTCAAAGTAATGAAGAAGCTCCACACTTCGACACATGCTGATCTTCTTAAATCAGATCAGTCCTGGTTACTGAAATCAGCTGAAGGCTGAGTAGTATTACACGGGCACATTTGTTAGAAAATCCCACAGCACATAATATTTTGCAATGTGCAGGAAGTCCCAGATTTCAGCAAAATCATGCAGAACTAGTTTGTTACACAGTAAATGTAAAAATACGGAGCTAAAAATTTGCATAACACGAACAAGTGTTCTGTATGGTTCTCCTGTCATCCTCCCCATCTTATAATAATGCGTAATCATGTTTGTTTTCATGCATGTAAATTTATCTACTTTTTAAACTGCCAATATTGAGAAATAAACAACTCAGACAAAAAACCAAAGCAAATATCAGCATCATTCGTTCGCTTAACTAACTTTCACTTGGTTATACTGGAAATATTCTTATGTTATTATATGGCATGATTGCACGTCTCTGCACCTCAGCAGATTGAATGTATCATTCTGCTTATTAAATTGATTGAGACAGCCATCTGGTGAATGGTAATGGCATAAACTGGATGACAGAAGATCCCTGCTGTTAAATAATACAGGCATGTATGCACAGGACCCTTTGCCTTTATCACCTCATGTTTATTCCATAATGTTTACTTATATAAGGACTAATATACAAGAACTTTCAAAGATGACACTTGTTTCTTCAGGGAACTTGCAATTTGATTAAAATGCTGCACTTTCGGCTCAAAGCACAATTAATCAATGTCAGACGGGAGCAATAAGACTCACTTCATTTTTTAACAATTTGTCATATCAAAGGCATCTGAGCCTAAACAAAAGATCTATTAATTTTAGTCCGAGTGAATTTTATCATCTTTCTAAACTTGTAAAGATACCTGCTCATAATTACAGAAATGTAACACTCTCTGTACTGTAGTTTAACATTTAATTACATTATAAACATCATGAATGTCTTAGCAGACTAAGTTTCATATGGCCATCTTGAATAAGCAGTCATGCCAGTTAAAACATGCAGTGACACTAAATTAGACACTCAGCCATGACCAAGATCACAAATCCAGACTTGTAAGGGCTCAGTTCCTAGTGTAATGGCCACTAGGAGAAAACACATGTAACCCAAAAAAGGGAAATCTCATTCATATGCCTACTGACAAATACAATGATGAAGATTTTCACTTCATACAAGTAAGACTTCCAAATAACAATGCTCATGCAGATACAGACACAAACTAAACCCTGGAGGTAAAAGAGGCTTCTAATTACAAACTCCAAGATCCAGTGGTAATTCCAGCAGCATGAATAAAATATGTTTGAAATCAAAATAGTTTTAAAGCAAGAGAACATGCTTTTAGGGTTTTATTTTAGTTGCTGCCTGTCTGGGTCCAACTTCCCTCTGAAAACCTTCCTACAATCCCACCTGGAGACTGGTTTATCTGACATGGCTAAGTGATGCACTGCAGTGCTTAAAATAAACAAACCACAAGATACGTGCAACACTGTATGCGTCTTTATCTTGAATTTATGTTTCTTAAAGAACCAAGCTTTCAGAGCAAAACTGTGTCTTTAGATAACCCATATCTGTTATTCCTTCTTCAGTTTTTGCATTTGATGTACAGATTTTCTCACTTGCATTTGTGTTAGTGTACACAGCTACAGCACAAAATTACATTTTCAAAAACAGGAACTCAGAGAAAAGAAAATATGAGTTGAGGCTGAGCAACTAGTGTGATCAAATAGGCTTTTTTCCCTTAAGGGAGGAAGTAATAAGCCTCCTTCTGTAAATACGTTCTATGAAATGTTTTTAAGATTAATTCTCTGCATACATGAATGGTTGGAAAAACAACATTTGTTCTGAGATAGACTAAATTCTGCCTTGGTGACCAGTGGGGATTCAAACAGTACAGGGAAACATTCAAACTAGATGTATTAGATGCAAATATACTAGACCAAAAGGAGCTCTTTTGCAAACCAGCATTAATGCTGCTGAGAGATGAGTGGGTAGAAATACACATCGTGATAACAACTGATGTGATGTCTAACCTACACTTACCAGCCACTTTTTACTGTGGCATTTAAATGATGCTCAGTTGATATTAAGGGACCAGAGCATGCCAAGAACATATTCCCCCCTACACCATTACACAACCAGCAGCAGCCTGAACACTTAATACGAGGCAGGGTGGATCCATGCTTTCATGTTTCATGTTTCCCTATCAGCAGTAGCACAAATCAAGACTCAGACCAAACACCATTTTCCAATCTTCTACTGTCCAATTTTGGTAAGCCTGTGCAAACTGCAGCTTCAGTTTTCAGTTCTTAGCTGACAGGAGTGGTACTTGGTGTGGATTCCTGCTTCAAGATTTAACATGCGTTTCTGTATACCTTGGTTGTAGCAAGTGGTTATTTGAGTTTCAGCTCAAAACGGTCTAGTAAGTCTCCTCTGACGTATGGCATCAACAAGGCATTTTCGCCCCATGAACTGCTGTTTATTGGATATTTTCTCTTTTTCAGACCATTCTCTGTAAACTTTAGAGAGGGCTATATGGGAAAATCAGCTGATTCTGAAACGCTAAGACCAAGTTTGTCTGGAACGGACAACCATGGCACATTCAAAGTCACTTAAATCACCATCCTGATGCTAAATATGAGCTTCAGAAGGTCATCTTTACATCTTGACCAGTGCTTAAATGCACTGGGTTGCTGCCATGTGATTGACTGGCTAGATTTGCATTAACAAGCAGTTGAACTGGTATATCTCATAAAGTGACCTTGAAGTGTACAATGCATTTTCATTAAAAGCTCTGATAAATTCTTTGTAACCCTCAACAAAATTCTAACTCCAACTGTTTACAAGTTTTGTGGGGGTTTTCCTGATTAATAAATAAATAAATAAAAATAAAATAAAATAAAATAAAATAAATGGAGTACTCATACCTGAACAAAGACAGTGAAGAAAATCACAGTGATAATGGCAGTGAGGAAAATTTCTCTATCAGGAAAGTGATCTTTATCCAGCAGGAAACCAAGGGAGAAGGCAATGGCACCTCGCAGGCCACCGTAGGCTATAATGAACTGATCCTTGGTGGTCAGCTTGACAATCCGGAACTTGTTGATTATAAAGGTCAGACCAACAACACCTGGAAAGAACAGTGTACAAATCAGTCAGGCTTTATATGTCAGTGATGTTGTAAGTGTCAACAAACGAGGGTTAAATGCAATCTTTCTAGTGTCTTTAGATTGCAACAAAAAGAAAGTATGGAAATCTCAGAAGATTTCGGAAGAATATCTGACTTTCAGTGCTTTTGGTTAACAGCTTAGAGTCAATTAGAATTAATGTGAGCATTTTTTCTGCTGTATGAGGAAGGCAAAGCATCCGCTTGAAAATATTAGATAATTTTCATGAACCCAACTCAACCAAAGCCACTGAAATATGAAAATCTATAGCAGTGACATAAATGACCTGGAGGGCGGGGAAAAAAAGCACTCTTCAAAACATGAAAATGCTAAAGCACACACTCTAAAGCATTTAACACTTCTGTGTGAAATTTTTTTTTTTTTTTTATAAATATGAATTTGAAAAAAGAAGAAGAACAACAACAAAACAAAAAACCAGTGGAACTATCCTTTAAATCACAAGACAAGAACAAATTGAAACTGCTTTCCATCATAAGATCCTCTATCATATGATCCAAGTAAGATGTGTGTGATTCATCAGTGATTATGAACAGCAATTATAAAGTGAGAGAACCCTGCAGTCGCTGATTCTTTCACTTTCAATATCACCCCAGCAACACATATATGTAGACACTGGAAAGTATGACAAATCAATAACAGAAGAACTTGTGACAGCTCAGTGGAGAAATCCTCAGCGGTGATTCCACCAACAGCTGT
>VVHJ01041987.1:0-13720 GCA_015107715.1 Tylochromis polylepis | reverse complement strand
TAAATCTCACATCAATAATCTCACCCATTCTGCCTATTTCCATCTACGCAACATTAACCGATTACATCCTTCTCTTTCCACCCAGTCTACGTCCATTCTTGTTCATAGTCTCGTTACCTCCCACATTGACTATTGTAATTCTCTCTTGCATGGTCTCCACCAAAAATCCCTCCATAAGCTTCAATTGGTTCAAAACTCTGCTGCCCGCATTGTTACCAGAACCCCCTCCTACCAGCACATCACCCCCGTTCTTCAGGAACTTCACTGGCTCCCTGTGAAATTCCGGATGATATACAAACTTCTTCTGCTCACCTTCAAGGCCCTTCATAACCTTGCCCCTTCTTACCTTTCTGACCTGTTAAGCACTACCTCTTTTGCCCGCTCACGTCGATCTTCTTCTTCTGTCCAGCTTGCTGTGCCTTCCTTCCGCCTCATGGGAAGCAGAGCTTTCAGTTGCTCTGCTCCCAGGCTGTGGAACACTCCACCCCCAGATATAAGAAACATTGGTTCTCTTCCCCCAGTTTAAATCTCAACTCAAAACCTATCTGTTCAAATCTGCATATTCACTGTGAACCTATTGTTTGTTTGTTTATTTTATCTTGTGCTTTTGTTTTTTATTGTTCTTTGTCTTTTATTCTATTATTAAGTGTCCTTGGGTGTCTTGAAAGGCGCTTTTAAATAAAATGTATTATTATTATTATTAATATTAAATGTACTTGAAAATGAAGATAGGAACCCGCAATGATGTCCCCCAGGGCCTAAAGGCAGACAGAGATAGATCCAGGCCATCCTTAACCACCAAGAGTATCAAAGACCTGAGGCCACACAGCTCTATATGCAACATTCTCTGACTGGAAGAAATTTGTTTAACATTTAAACCTATTCCTGTGGCAGTGTGCTAGGTGCTTGCTCAGATTTGAAGTTTAATTTTTCACTGTAGAAAGAAGTTTTCTTCCTACGCAGAGTGTACAGCAGACGCTAATGTTTTTGTCCCTTTTTATGGAATCAAACTCAAAGTAATGTCAGTACTATCGGGCTTTAAGCGCTGCACTCTGGTTACAACTTTTCTAAAATTATGACTTTTAAATGATATTAATGATTTGGGACATGGGAAAAGAGCTACACTGCACATCACTTGACCTCTCCAGATGACTTCCCCTCATCTGTGGCATGTGTAGAAAAAAATAAACAAGCCATGGAGGGTCCATCTGCTGACTTCCAAAACCTACAGGCCCTGCTTCTAATATCTTGATCCCTAAACATGCTGGACACCTTCAGAAATTGCTATATTAATTTTGCAGCTGGAAGAGCTTCATCTCTTCTGGGAAGGGTTTCCACAAGGGTTAGGAGTATGTTTATAGGAATTTTAGACCATTCTTTCAGAAGCCCATTTGTGAGGTCTCTATAGAGTCCTGTGGCAGCGTGCTTTTACTTGGATGCAGCTGCTCGGTCATGGAAACCCATTCCATGAAGCTCTTTATGCACTGTTCTTGGGCTAATCTGAAGGCCACATGAAGTTTGGAGGTTTCTAGCCACTGACTCTGTAGAAAGTTGGCAACCTCTATGCACTATGTGCCTCAGCATCTGCTGAACTCGCTCTGTGATTTTATGTGGCCTACCACTTCGTAGCCTAGTTGATGTTATATTCCTAATTGCTATCACTTTGCTATAATACCACCACTAACAGTTGACTATGGAATATTTAGTGGTGAGGACATTTCACAACTGAACTTATTCCACAGGTGGCATTCCACTATGGCACCATGCTGGAATTCACTGAGCTCCTGAGAGCGAGCCATTCTTTCACAAATTAAGCTATCTGCATACCTAGGTGTTTGATTTTATACACCTGTGGTCATGGAAGCAATTGGAACACCTGAATTTGATGATTTGGATTTCTATGGGAATACTTTTGGCAATATAGTATATATGACAGTGGGTATTGTCAGGAAAAGGATTGGACAATTTGAGTCCGACTGATTTATCAGTTGATAACGTCTATCTCTTGTAGCCACGGGTGAGATACTGCACTGAAACACACTGGTTTGGCCATTTTAACCTAAGTAGGGTAAAATAAATAAATCTCTACTCAAACCCACAAATCACTCACAGCAATTTAGTGTTTTCAATGATCTTTATTAAAGTAAACTCTACACTTTTACTATTGCTTTTATTTTTTGTCTTTGCACTCTCAATTAGAACCTTTTGCAATCAGCACATATACAACTTTTCAACTACACTTTTTGAGAAATACAAAAATATCACAGTACATTTTCTGCTAAGTCACCTTCACCTGTGAGGTCCAGAACCAATGAGCCAGTTTCAGAACCACAGCAGCTGCCTGGACTGTGTCAACATGTCTTGAAGTAACAGCACCATGGGCTATGAGCTAACCACATTGAAGAAGAGGGCCACTCAAACATATGTGTCTGGTAACTGGCATGTCTTGATGAGCGTTGGGGCTTAAGTGGAACAGAAAATTGAAAACAAAAAAGACAGCACTTTCCAGAGCAAAACCAAAGCCACGTCTCATTAAGAGACTGTGGTGTCAAAGTAATTGTCTCTGAACATTTGGGTTTTAGAGGATTAGCTACACTGTCCATTTGTGACAGTGTACACAAAGCATGAGAAGCACATAATGAATTCAGGACCTCAAAGAACCTAAAAAGTTAAGCTGATACAGTGATCACAGGTACTGAATATATTGACACTGACATCTGTTACAGATGTCAGTGTAATCTGCAGTGAAAAAAAAAATTTGGTTGAAAAGTGAGACAGGTTGTCAGCGATGTCTGGGACTTGTCCACTGTGTATGATTTGCACTAAAAATGTACATTTGCCAAACCAAATTCCTAGCCTTCATAAAAAAATAAAACAAAAACAAAAACAAACCAGTCACATGAATAATAAAGCATACATTTCAGTTTTGCGTGGCTTATTTGTTTTTTTTCTGAGTGTGGCCAGAAAGTTTTTCTTTTACACTTACCACTCATTCAAACAATGGGTTTAGTTCTGTTTGGTGCATCAGAACAAGGCAAATGCACCCCATATCATTGGACAAATGAAAGGCTTATAAGGAGTGTTTAGACGGTATGTCTGGCTTTTACAATATGGAAAACCTTGGAAGAAATGGATGTGGATCAGTCAAATGTACAATGCTGCTTGGCCCAATTTTCCAATAGGCGTGCCATCCACATACACTACTGTAATCCATGCATTTAAATTAGTAGGTGATTTAGATGCTGTGAAGAAGGGCTGGATGCGTGATTTTAATATTTGTTTTAAGAGTAATATTATGGTCATGCTATTCTAATTTGTTTTTATTACATTTTAGCCCGAACTCTGTTTAGTAGCTGTGTTTAGACAGCATTGTAAACTAGATTAAGCAAAATCTAGGTTGCGCCTTAAAGCATTTTTATATTTATATAAAAAAATGTATTAAAATGTTCTGATAGCTGCTGGAAATCTGGGGAGTCTATATTGGAAAATTATTTTAAAACAAACAAACAACTCAGCCCAAATGGTACGTCCTAACCAAGGACTGATAATGTGTTTTGAATGTTGGACACCGAATAAGGATATAGCTTGAGAAGGCCTTGCAGATGTTGTTTGGCAAAGCAGTGGTTAGGTGGTCTCTGGTTTTGGTCTGGAGCTGTTCATGTCACTTCTCAGGCAGGCTAAAATGTCAAAATGTATCCCACATAACAGAAAAAGCACCTTCAGCATTCCCTCACTCTCTTCCCATTCCTATTTGCTTGCGTCTCATAGCCTATTACAAAGTATCAAAAAAAGATTAAACAAAATACTGAAAAATCCTCACCAATAGGGACAATAAAATGCTTCATATTAAACTTTTTTTTCTTCTCACAAATCATTGTTTTGTCCCACACTGCAATGATTCAAATCCATAGTGACAAGACTGGTGAATGAAGCATCTACCACTAAACAGGAATGTTGCAGCATAAAAATAACTCACGCAGTGGTTTCCTTTAAAACAAAACTAAAAACAGAATACAAAACACTGAAAATGAAGTGAGGATGAGGGGAGAGATCCCTGTCAGTCTTAAGTCAAGGAGAAATGAAGAAAGGAAGGAGTACACTGGAATTCCACATTTACATAAAGATAAACAATGATAAAACATCAGCCAGGAAGAGTAGGTAAGTGACCAGGCTTCTTCACAATGCTCTGGTGGACAAACACAAAAAACAAAAGTAAGTCTGTGGATTGGGGAATGGGAGTTGATTGTACTGCCTGTGTGCGCTTTACTGAGTCCTCAGAGCAGGGAGCAATGGCCCTAACAAAATCACACATGAGTGTGGTCAGCTCAGTGCAGTGGCAGTAGCTATGCTGGAGGCTGGATGGGACTTCTTGGCCCAGGGTGATGCTGAGCAGATTTTCTCTCCCCGAGTGTGCTACTCAGGGGGAGAAGGTTGCCATCTCCAGGGATATACGCTGCCATAGTTCCTTGGTCTGTTTACCTCTCTTCAGGTTCTGCAGCACATCATTAAACTGCATCATACCCACAGGAGTCAGACAGAAAGCACCTCGAGCGCTGCGGATCATGTTGACAAAATCATCGTAGTCAGCAGGTGTCAGGTGGATGAGCCGGTGGTGAATATGCTGCAGTGAGAAAAGGAGGTGACACTGGAAAATGTTGCCTGAACTTTTCCATTTAAGTGGAACTACTCACACATAACATATGCTGAACCATAATTCACAACAGTGTTTCTAAAAAGCAAGGTCACTGTAAAATTCAATTAACTTACAGATGTGTTTATCTTAAATGATTTACAACCCAATTCCAAAAAAACCTAAAATGTAAATTAAAAAAACAATGATTTTCTAATCTTATAAACCAATATATTATTCACAATAGAACAAAAAAAACCCCAAATATATCAAATGTTTAAGTTGAGGCATGTTACTAACCTGTTGCCAGTCAACCTAAATTAGTTTCAAAATGTTCCTATAGCCATTTTTTTTGGTATTTTTTAGTATCACTTACTTTTAAGCTTTTCGTCGCCCAGTTTTTACTAGGGCAACTAAAATACTAGTTCATTTTAAATTTGATGACATGAACATTTTCTCAGTTTAAACATTTGATATATTTTTTATGTTCTACTGGGAATAAATTATGGCTTAACAAGTCATTGCATTCTGTTTTAACTGATATTTTACACAGCATCACAACCTTTTGGAACTGGAGTTGTAAATCAACATAATTGCTCCTTGCAGCCTCCAGAGATCTTGTGTATCAATTGAAAATTAGCTGCTGGGAGGATATGTCAGTCACTATGAACTGGCCACAATCAAATACAGAAAATATGTAAAATAAATTGGCAATTGAGTCAGAGTATTATCAGACAACGAGCATGCTACATGCCCTGTGATTATGACTATGCCCAACAGATTCCCAATTGGTCATGTAATGGAAAATTTCTGTTATTCTCATTTAAAGTGCTTATGCACATGCTCAGTTGTGGCACCGTAATGGAAACTTCCACTGAACAGTCTAAAACTAGCTGAACTTATTTCGACCTTGACAGCTGAAGAAAATAACTCCCTTTTGCAGGTGCTGATAACGCCAATGGCACGAAACAGCGTACTCATTGTAGTGGAGTGCTCTGTTAGGTTTCGTATGATGCGTGATGTGTGGTATGATCAGTTTGTGACTTCCTCCCTTTTTGTGAATGTATAAAGGAGCAGGAGCTCCACTTCCGTCTCAGAGCCTGCATGACGGCGTCTTGCTGGATGTGCTCTCTCTCATGCGCATGATAATAAAGAGTGTTGATTATAGTAACCGTGTCTGCAGATTTGTTAATTAAAATTTCCACGACAGTCACTTGGGACTGCGAACATATGTAGACAAATAATGGCTGAACCTGGCTTTTTACAACAGCTCTGTCGTGCCTTCCCTTATCTGATACTTTTTACTCTCTTTTTGACTTACTGAAAAGCTTTGTTTTGCTTTATTTGACTGAATTACATTTTTGGCTGTAAAAGATTTTAATTACTGATAAATATGAGATACTTGTGGGAATCAGTCCTGCAGCCCAAACTTCATTACTCCTTTTCATCAACCCCATTATGAATATTGCAGTAGGGTGTGAATATGATGTACCTGCAGATAGGCTTGCTGGCAGCGCTGGACAAGTTGTTGGAAAGCAGGTGTTCGAAGATGGGCATGGATGTGGGCAGGGTTCAGCCTTTGCAAGGCCTCCATGATTAACTCCTGCAGAACAAATGGACTGAGGACACCTTTTGCTGCTCCAACACAGAACTGGTACACATAGTTGACTCCTGGCAGGATGGACACAGAGAGAAAAAAAACTCAGCCTTGAGCCATGTAGACAGGAAGGAGTAACAATGATTAAGACGGAAGTAGGAGTCAACTGAGACAGCAATCCCTGCCTCAGTTCAGATTTGCATTAAACTTCAGTCAATACACAGATCATCTATAAAACTTCTATAAAATTTCAAATAATAAATCAACTGTGGAAGAGATTGGAAAAAAAACAAAACAGATTACAATTTAACTGAAAATTACCATGGAGCAGGTAATCCTGTTATCTCTCGAAATGCTCTTAAAGCAGTCTTAAGAGGAAAGCTTATAGCCATCAACTAAAAAAGCTAAAGAGGAAACATACACAAAAGAAGAGGAATAACTGTCTGAAATTGAATGACATGTGACCCTTCATTACTTCCTAAATTTAATTTTATCCTAAAATTAAAGAAATCAAGGATAGTATAAATAAAATATTACGCACAGAAACTGAAAATATGAGAAGACTTTAAAAACTGTTATATTACTATTAAATTGCATTTATTTATTATAAAACGATCATATTTCACAAACTATTATGAAGTGGGGGTAGTGTATTTTATAGTGTATAAGACTACCGGAGCATCATAGAATAGCCTCCTTTAGGATCCTACGCCAGGAAGAGGGAGTTGTGGACTGGAATAAAGCCTGTTTATTTGGCTTCATGGTTGGGTTGGCATTTGAATGGTTACAGCACCAGTGCCAGAGATGCCAGCAGGATGAACAAACTAATCTGCAAGGCTGAAAGCATCACTGGTCAGAATTTGGAGGCGTTTCAGTCAGTGAGGGACAGGAGATCACTGAGCAAACTGCTCTCCATCATGGACAACCCATCACACCCACTCCACTCCACACTTCTGAGGCAGCAAGAGCTCCTTCTCTCTCAGACAGATTCACATTTACTGCCATCAAGAATGCTTCAGGAAATTCCTACCATTCTCTATAAAACTGTATAATAACAGTTTTTCTGTGACAGATGAAGAGGCATAAGATTCCACACATAGATATCTGTGGTACACTTTCTTTTTCTTACATTTGTAGTACTCATATAGTTTAGTAATGCAATTTGCACTACTCTCTTGCACAATGTCAGTCATATTGTTGCATATGTAACATTTTTGCACTCTCTCACAGTATAAGGCCCTCATTATGCGCCTGTGGTACTTTTATTCAAATTGGTTGCTCATTAAATGTAAACTGTACTATTTTTATTCTTTATTCGTGTGTTGTAACAACAATTTCCCTTATGGGATCATCTATCTGCCTAAGAGAGTTCAGGCTATGTTGAAAAATAAAGGTGGTCATAGCAAATATTGACTTTCAAGCGCATTAGAATTTTACAATCTCTGTTCTTATATACTGTATTTCCATTTATTTTTCCAAATGTTTCAATAGATTGTTGCATCTATTTGCCATTTCCCAGTAAAATGTAAAGAAATAATGGATGGCTAAAAACCTTGCACATTACTGTATTATTGAGGGCTTCACTTTTTTGTATTTTTTAAATTGGCTTCTGTGGTAATTATTTCTTTTATCATCTTACTTTTAGCTGTGCTCCTCTTCCCTGACTTCAATCAGACTGCAAAAAATGTGTCCAGGTCAATGCAGCCAGAGATGTCCCTTTATTTTGTACAGTCTCACCTAGCCTGGCAGCAAGTCCCAGCAGCCATTTGACGTCCTCGGTGTAAGGAGGGCTCCTGGAGAAGTTGTTGGGATGGTCATTGTGAGCCCTTCTGCCCAACATCTCTAATGCCAACATGCCTTTACAAAGGACAATGAATACAAATTCATTCTGTTAACCTACTGCACTACACTGCAGACTACTTAGACTAAAATATAATCAGAGAATATAAACTACTCACCAACTCTATAAGCAGAATGCAAGTAGTGCAGGCCTTGTTGGCTAATTGGCTGGCTGTGCTGCTCATCTTCTGCTGGGAAAGGACTGCTGACCAAGGAGCCAGGCTGGGAGGATAGAGAGGGCAGAGATGCTCCCTGTATGGCCTGGATAGTGGGGCCAGGGTGAACACCACCAACTACAACATTTTAACAGACATAGTACACTGATTAGCAATGACAACATACAATTGTTGTGAGAAGTTTACATTCACTAGGGGGATGAATGTACATCTTCAATGACTTAAAAAAAAACAAAAGTTTGCAAAAGTTTACATTTATTTTAGATTTTCTCTAATTCACACATGGTCAAAAATATACATTCACGCTCAAATACATACATATAGTCAAATTATTTAATACGTGGTGCTGAAGGTTCTGCAATGTCTTGACTTGGAAGGCTAAGCTCTATTAAATTCTTGTTAGTAATCGCAATCGACAACAACTGGTATTTTCTTTTTGGAGCATAAAAAGGATTTTAACAGCACTCATTGGATTAACAAGTGATCAGAACACTGGGGAAGTCCAAAGAACTCAGTGAAACTAAGAAGGAGAATGAGGATTTAAACAAGGAAGGCCTCTTGAAGCTATTTCTAAACAACTGCAGATTCTAAGATAATCAGTTCAAACATGTATATGTAAATATTATGTACAAGTTATTCAGATGCTTCACCAGTTTGCCAAGGTCTAGGTCTAGAAGAAGACATTGCCATGGACCGAGATGGTGCCAACCAAGAAAGAGGCCCTTTACCTAGACTGAATTTGCAACTGTCCACATAGACAAGCTAAATGCCTTCAAGAGAAAGGTTTTATGATTAAGATGAGACAAAGACTGAGGTATCTAGCCACAATGACAAGAAGATGTTTACTGGAGTAAAAGGTGAGGCTTTCAAACCTAAGCACTGCACCAACTGTCAAGTATGGCAGTGGGGCTGTTTTGCTGCCAGTTGTACTGGTACATTGCACAAACCAGATGGAATAATGAAGGAATTCGTTAACTTCACCTCAAATCAACAGCTAGATGGTCCAAGCATGGACACAAGTGGGTGCCTCAAAAAGACAATGGTCTCAAATATACATCAAAATTGGTTTTGGAAAGCAGGCTAACATTAAACTTATGGAATAGCATTTCCAAAGCCAAATTTGTGGACAATGCTTAAAAGCCAGGTCTGTGCCAGGAAACCAACCAATTTAAATGAACTCTCTCAATTCTGCCAAAAAGAGTGGACAAATATTTAACCAGAACTATTCCAAAAGCTTTTTGATGTCAACCAAAAGCATCTGGTTGAGGTTTAACTTGCTAAGGGACTAAATATTAGTCGACATGTATGTATACATTTGACCCTGTGTTATTACAGAAAATCCAAATTAAATTCAAATCGGTGCACCCAATTCTTGTTTTTAAAATTATTACAGATTTTTGCTGTACAATCATTCTACCGTGAAAAAAGAGCAGTTCAAAGAAATTATTAAAAGCCTCAAATTACCATGACATTTCATGCTTATGATTAGTGTATGTAAACCTCTGACCACAACTGTATGCAAACTCATCCATGTAACAATATAACAATTACCAGCACAAAAAAAGTTTTAATTCAGAAGAATTGACAACTGCTGATCTTAAACACAACATAGTCCTGACCTGCTACAGTGGTGCTGAGTGGCAGACCAGCTTCAGTGTGGTAGGGGTGGACAGCAATTTGAGTCATGGATGGTACAGGAACACCAGGGAAGGTGACAGCCGTGGCTGCCATTGATGGCTGAGGGCCAGTGGCCACTGAGAATGGATACTGGGCACCAATGAATGCTGGGTGCATTCCCTGAAGCAGTTAAGCAAACATGCATTGTTTATTTGTATATTATTATGCATAGTTTAGAGAAATTTACACAAAATATAGTCAATGTGCTGTACAAGATGATAAAAACTAGGAATTAATGAGATGCACACATAAAAACTGGTTAAAAGTCCCCAATACTACTACTAATAGTTGTGAAAACATTTGTGATGCATACACAATATTCACAAACAGCACTGAATATAAGAATCGTCTCTTTGTCTGACATTAGGATTCTGAGGAGCTGTAGAACCTTTTCCAGTTGCTATAAAAGCCACCAATATCTATAATTATGAAATTGTTAGGCAAGTTTACTTTATATGATAGCTCTTCAATGTGCAAAAGTCTTGAAGTAGCCCTCATTTCTTTAAAATTTTGCTACCAGGGAGCCAGACAGCTTCACAAACTAAGCAATAAAAGAAAGAACTAATGACACAACCCAAAAAGTTGCTGGCTATAAGATCATTAGTGCTGTGCTTCTTTTTTCTTTGTGTGTGTGTGTGTGTGTGTGTGTGTGTGTGTGTGTGTGTGTGTGTACGCGTGTTGGTCTTTTGTCATTGTCATTATGCCAAAAGCACAATGGAATTATATGCTGTCCCATTCAGTGCAAAGAAAGCAAACTATTCTTACATTTTTATTCTATGTACAAAAATGTAAAAAGAATTTCTAATAAATAAATACAATGTAAAACAGTATAAAAATATAAATAGATAGATGTACATGTATGCTTTAGTCATTATTGATTGCACAGGCTGGATATTGCACAGATTAGTGAAAGGGGACATATCAGGTTCATTTACCTTTGTGTTAAAGTTCTGTTCAGTGTTTTTAATTAAACTTTTTTTAATTCCATTTTTTTAATCATTAAAAATAATGAGTTTAGCAAATTGATGCAAAAAAAATCAATCAAATAATTAGTAAAGTAGTAGTAGACGTAGATTTTTCAGTCATCTGAACTTAAGTATTTCTGACAACTTTTTACTTTTTTCTCCCTACATTTTAACATAAATATCTGTACTTTCTACTGCTTACATTTTCAAAACAGGTTTGTTAGTTTAGGTTTAACACATTTGAGGGAAGATTTTATTTCCCAGCACTGCACACCCATTTGAGCCTAAGTGGAGGGAACAACAACACAGAAAACACAATCCTATTGGTGTATACATCACCGGGGCTTGTTACATACAAAGAAATGAAAGGGGTAAAAACATAATTTATGCATTATTTATAGCACTATACTCAGGGGATAAAATGTGGGTGGAACAATCTAGAACAGCATTTTTGGTGCAGTTGTGCATAAGTTGTGGTCACAGTATTTCAGCATTTAGCTAGAGCTACAGAAGAGGAGCGAGCATAAGAGGAGTGATGTTTTTTTGTTTTTTTTGTTTTTTTTTAAGAATCAGAACAAGAAGTTTGATAAAAAACAAAAAACATTTAACAATTCAAGAATACAAAGGTAGTTAACATGAAACAAACACAGGGTGAAAGGGTGACGTAGCTTTAGAGAACTTAGAGCTGCTGCCAACTCATCAGGTTCTTAGTTTATGCCCCCCTCCCCTCCCCCCCCTTTTTTCAAAATCATAATGTATTCAAAGACCTCCATTGGAAAATTCAAGAACACATCTGTAAAGCTCATAGAGATTTGTCAAATTATATCTTAAATATATTTTAATGGCTCAAAGTTAATGAATCTACCCCTCAGGCAGCAAATTCAGTTCAGTCAGTCACTTGCTTAAATTTACTGTAATCGGTGATTGTGACTATATATATTGTTAGAGACTCTGTGCCAATATTATTTCAAAGAGTCTGAGAAAGACACATTAGTTGAGAAAAATCCATTTAACAAAATATGTAATTTAATTTGATTTACATTAAATATATAGGGGTCGAAAACTTGACAGCGCTACACCATGACACCTTTATTTGTTTGGATCACTTCATACACTTTTCAATGTAGAGCACTATACCTGATACAGTAACATAACATATGTTGCTAGATTTAACACAGTCGTATCTTTCCAACAAACCATGTTTGATGTTTCTGGAACAGTCCCAGCAAAAACTGTTGAAAAATGTATGTACATATGTATGTCCGTTCATCACAGATGTGCTATTTATACCTTATTTCTTCAATGTGTCAATATGTTCTCATCCTGTTTTTTTTTTTTTCAATTCAAATGTAGCACGTCTTTCAGCTTGGCATTATTTTGCATTTTCTTAATTTATGGGGTGTTCCCTGTGAATTTAACCACCTGCAGTAAAATATTTTTAGAGAAGAATATAAAAGACTTTAAAGACTATGAAAAACATTGTTGAGTCAAAATTGTGGAAGCCCTTTCACTGCACTAATTCTTCATAGACAGAGCTAGAGGATGTGTAATACATTACATATTGTAATTGGCTATGGTTTAGACCATTCATGCATTTATAAACTAAAGAAATCCAGTGGCATTAGAAAACTATGAAAAATGATCCAAAATATACTTATAAATTTCATTTGTGGACATTATCTTGGCTTTTTCTTCACAATAATTAAATTTGACAAAATGCTCTGACCTGTGGATATGCAGCCCCAGACACAGGGAAGACAGTGGGCCGGGGGACATGCTGCAGAGGGTGCCCTAGGTATTGGGGCGTGCAGACGGTGGGTAGATGGGCCTGGATAGTGGTGTATGGGTGGAGGCCCTGGGTGTGGGGGTGAGCCATAGCCTGGCCAGGCATAGCATGGGATTGGTAAATGGTGGACCCTACAGAGATAACTGGTACGACAGCGGCTGCAGTGACGGAAGCTGTGACTGCTGCTACCCCTGGAGACTCCATGTTGGCTCCACTGTCAAGAACACCACAGCTAGACTCTGGGGGCCTCCTGCCCGAACCGCCATTTGCCCCACATCGGCCAGATGTTTCCCGTTGTTGGCTTGATCCTCCACCTACTGATTGCTCATACAACCAGTACCACTGGTGAGCCACCTCAAACAGAACCTCGGGGTAGACACCTCCACCCTTAGCTGCTTCCTCTACTGCCATGCAGGCCTTCTCCAGCATGACATTATCCTAGGAAAAGATAGGGACAGAGGAAGTGAGATGAGGAAGAAAAAATGTTTAATGAATGAAATTTAAATTTACTCTTGGAAACATGGGCTATGTAACATTGCTGCTTTGTCATTGTTTTAAGGTTATAGCAGTATGCCATAAGCCATTTTATCAGTAATGTTCCTCATAACTTTGCTCAAATATTCCCACAAAACTGACAGAAAAAGCCATACCAGATATATTTATGTGCAAGATTTGACAGTACATTACAAGACATATATTGCATGAAGTAATATTTTTTGTTTTATCTACACTCAACAAAAATATAAACGCAACACCTTTGTTTCTGCTCCGATTTTCCATGAGATGGACTTAAAGATCTAAAATTCATTCCAGATACACAATATTACCATTTCTCTCAAACATTGTTCACAAATCAGTCTAAATGTGTGATAGTGAGCACTTCTGCTTTGCTAAGATAATCCATCACACCTCACAGGTGTGCCACATCAAGATGCTGATCTGACATCATGAGTAGTGCACAGGTGTACCTTATACTGCCCACAATAAAAGGCCACCCTGGAATGTGCAGTTTTTTGCTTTATTGGGGGTCTGGGGACTCAGAACCGGTCA
>VVHJ01041986.1:24520-42070 GCA_015107715.1 Tylochromis polylepis | reverse complement strand
TATATATATATATATATATATATATATATATATATATATATATATATATATATAGAGGGACAGTCAGGTTCAAGACCTTATATAGGGTTTCATCCCAGATTGATGTCCTGAAGCATGTGCAAGCTAAAGGCCTGGACAGTCTCTTCAGATCTTCTTCTCGTTCTTTAAAGATCTGTAAAGACAGAAAGGTCACACAAAAAGAGAAGTGGGACCAGTTCAACATCAAAATAGATACAAATAAGTAAAATACAAAGAAAAAGTATGAAAGAAGGTTATTATAGATGTGATTAACATAAGAGGCAGTAAAATTAAGAGCTGAACAATATGACCATTTACAAATATTATGGTACCCTTAAGATCCCTACGTTTAGGTTGTTCATATTCGGTTCATACTTAAATGGGTCATATTGTGACTTACACATAAAAGTGATCCCTTTTACTTTTTCCGTGAAATGAAAGTTCACGCTTCAATCAAGAAAATTAGTGCAAAAGTCTAAAAAGGACCACTTTAATGAATGAATCATACAACTCATTTCCAGTGCTGGTTCCAGAGTCACTTCTGTCTTGGTAGGTCTTTTTTTTTTTTTTAAAGAACCAGCCCATAACTCAAGCAAACCTTAATATTACATACTGTTATATGAATTTGCTTCCAACTTTAAAGGAGTTCACAGACTCAGCTAAACGAAGTTGGAGTGGGAGACTTTTTTTTTTTAAAGCTTTTTGGTGGTTCTACACTGGTTCTACACTGGACACTATCGCTGCGCTGGTGGAAAAGACTGAGCAGTACAGTCTTAGAAATGATGGAGTATGATGAATATTTTTTTTCCTGTTTCTGTTCTGGGTGGGCAGTGTCATGTCTGAGTGAACTGGGTCACACTATTAACCAGCACTTGTCTATAAAATATCATTGTATAACACTGCAGATTCAAGACAGAGCATGTGACATGTGAGTGAGACAGTAGTACTAATGATGTATGAAATGCTAGTTGAATCTCACCAAATCTCTCTGGTCTTCCTGCACAAGGTCCATTTTGTGCACAAGACAGAACACTTTGGCATCAGGGGAATTCTGCAGGATGGCTTCCAGACATGACTGGTAGTAGTGCATGTCTTTCTCTAGCTCACGGCTCTCAACATCAAATACATAAATAAGAACCTCTACATTTCTGAAAATGTTGTCCCTCTGGCTGGTGAAGTAGTTCTCCATGAATGTGTCCTGTCTGTTGGTTTAAAAAGCACAGATGAGTGATTAAAAATAAGGAATGACTTTGACTTGTCAAAGCTGGTCCAGAAATGGCAAATAATGAGCAAATGTGTGTCTTACCCTCCACAGTCCCACAGGTTTAGAACCAGATTGCCAAGAAACCGTACATGGGAGTGTTCCACATCAACTATGGTTAACAAATAAAAGTAGAAGAGTTAAATAAATCCAGATAATGAAACTCTCAGCATTAAAAATACATTTTCATATAAGACGATGCTCTTACTTGTAGCTCCAAGGCGGCGTGTGTCTCGAGCTATGTAATTGGCAAAGATGATTGATCTCATACTGGTCTTTCCAGACCCACTTTTCCCCATCAGTAGCACCTGAAAAGTGCACACACACACACACACACGACTCATTATTACAGTGGGAAGGATTACAGTGTCTACAATCAGTTCAAGGAATTAATTATGTGGATGAAGCTCTGATTTTAGAAGTGCATGCTTGAAATGAAAGGACACTTCAAAAAGGCTAAAATCTTCTCTGTAATGCTCTAAGAGATCCAAGCTATCTGCCCTTGCTTTACCTTTTTCTTCATTGCTGTGCTTGACATCCCCGTCAGCAAACACGAGTGTCGGGTATCTCAGTGAGCTGCGGGTCAAATGACTTCAGTCTGTGTCTGCAGCTGTCCTCCCCTTCCTCTCTTTGGGCTGCGGAGAAAATCCCCCTCCAGAAAAACAAAAAACGGGTTCATAACACGTGTGAACGCTTAAAACAGAAACAACTCAAACATATCCCGTCACTTTTGATCTTTCATAATCTTCAATATTAAATAAGCTTGCTGGGCTTATTTACACTTCTTTCTCTGTTATAAACACTTGAGCTAATGCTAACTTAGCTATCCCGTAACAGTCCAGATATAAGGCTAGCTTAGCTTAGCTTAAATAAACGACTGGATAGCTACATTGAAATTCAACAACGTATCATCGACCTACCCGAAAGAGTCGACCAGTTAGTTAAACTGGGGCAGTTTTAGACTACAGTTTTCCTTTGTTTAAACGAGTACAGTTGATAAACATTACTTGGTGGAAGCAGCAGTGAAGTCAGGATCAGCTGCTTCCTGTGTACGCCAAGAGTCACATGATGAGTCTTCTGGGTTTGAGTCCCGAGTTCTGTCTCACAGGCGACGTCACAGATTTAAACCTTACAGACGTTTGTAGGTTGAAGTCTAACAGGGAACAAAAACCTTAAAGTTAACTCCGAAATAGTTTTAGTTGTAGTCCTTTTTCAGAAGAGTTACTTTAGGAAAATATGCTTCAACAGGCTAAAGGCAAACCCTATTTATGAGGCATAATTTAAACCTCCCATATTGATTTGTACTGGGTATTCAACCAGAGTGGCTGCAAAACAATTTATAGATGTATTTTTAATTATTAAAGACCCAAACCTTAATAATTAACATCAAAACAGTTTGTGACTTGTGAATTTCTTTAATATGATATCTTTATTCAGTACAATAGCACACCTCCTCATGCCTTACATTTTATTTTTTTATATTTATTTATTTTTTATACATATGCATAACCTTAATTTATGTTATTGTCTTTTAGCCTGGTCCTGTTTTTATTGTAATTTGTATGTGTTTGTCTTTCTGTGCTCATAATTTTGTTCCGCAATGCATCTGTGATGTATTAACTGAGTGGCAATAAAGGAATATGAGTTAAATAAAGAAATAAATAATGGTTTTACTGTTAACCCATGACTACATGACTCAGAAACCAAAGTAAGACCTGTAGGTGTGACTGGTTTTAGATTTTTGTTTTATTTTGAAATCTAATACGGGAAGCATTACAGTGCGCTTTTAACTTTGTTGCTTTGGAACGTTTCTATCATGACACTGGATCAAAGATTTGTCATAGAAATTTGTGTCTGATTATAATCATTCACACAATTATTGCCACTCACACAAAGAGCGCTTCTTTCTGAATATACTCACGTGATGCAGTTCCGCCTCTTGGCCACTAGAGGTCTGTTAGACACTCGTACACTCAATGTGCGTCAAGGAACAGATTTCAAAATAAAACAAATCACAGCAAGCATTTACATATTCTTATGTTAAAATGTGATCTGAAAAACACTCCCAAAGGTGTCACTAGTGGGTTTAAATGCTAGAATTCATTGTTGGGTATTTTATCAGCTCTAATGGACAAACTGACACTATGAAAAACCATTGTGGTCATTGCTGACGGTTCAAAAACAATAGTAATGTTTTTTAAAATATAAAAATGCCCACTTTGAGAATCCTGATTTACAGTTTGTTATTGTGCATAACTAGATTAATGTCACTGTAAACTGTGGTAGTACATTTGTGATTTCTGCAACAGATTTTGCTATTTGCTCATTAGCATTTAAATGTAAGACTTAAAGTATAGTGTCAGAATCACATCAGTCTGTAAGAAGAAAGAATTAAATAAACTGAAACATATTTTTCAAATATACTGATCTTAATTACAGAAATTCATTATGCTCGTTCATGTAATACCACTGCACACAAATCTCTTGACATCTCTCAATAGCCATCTAAAGAGTTTTTCTTGTAGAGCCATTTTAAAGTGTTTATGCAGATATGATCAGAAACACAGTCCAAATGAATATTCAAAAACAGAATGATTACTGAGAGGAACAACAGACAGAGCAGCTCATTTGGACCACTTGTCTCCTTTGAGAGGAAAATGAGAGACTTGACTGGCATGAAGAGGAAATCTGCATTTGGAAATCTCTCACAAAAGCAAGTAGAGACACTTCAACCACACCTAAGAAAACAGGTGTCATCCTTTACATTACAAATTCATAATGTGCTCAGTTTTTTTTTTTTTTAGTGGCAAAAAAATTACATTTCTTTTGAAAGATTACTACTGGAAAATTGTTTCTGAGTATTTGCAGTGGTCACATAGCATATGCATACTTCTCAAAGTGGGCATTTCACTCCAAATGAAATATTCAAAGTTAACAAAAAGAGGATGAATTGGTTTAATTAAAAAGCACAGAGATAAAAGTGTTATAAAACTTTATTGTTTGCTTACTGTTTATTTTCAGAACCCCTTTTCCAAATAATCAGCAAGATTATTGAAGATGACCAGAAAAACAAAACAAAAAAAAGCCTCAGGCTAATCTTTCAGGATTTTCACACAAATAAAAAAAATAAATCAACAGAAGTTCACCAGTAACTGGGGAGGTCTTTACACTCTTTGATGTTAAGAAGAAAGAAAGAAATGCATAAATGTTGTCTGCAATCATGCAGTCACAAACAAAAATCGAATTCTATCCTCCAAAATTTTAATCATTTCACCACAACTATATGAAATTGGTGTATAAATACAGGGTACTAACTGTCACACTCCCACATCTCATTTACGGACTTCTTAAATATACATATTTATCAATAATCATAAATTACTTCCTCTTTATTGGTAAATATATATATTCAAGAATTACATATATTTTCCATACCAAGCAAACCACTTTAATAATGTGATGTTATCATAAACATATCACCAACATGAGGCCAACAATGATACAACAGTCTCTCAAAGGAGACATAAGATGTAAAAAGGAGAGAAGACATGATGGAAATAAAAAGGTGTTGGGGAGTTATATTCAGGTAGTGTACAGACGCTTTGGAGTCCTGTTCAAGCGCCATTCGACTGCAGTTCATTCTTTACATCTGATCTCTGAGTTTGGCGAGCCTTTGAGACAGCTCATCCTTCGGATATGAGAGAGAGAAAAGACAGCAATTAAATGAGGACGAAGAGGAGACAGTCTTTGTTTGCTGGATGCACAAAGAACTTCTCCCTTTTGTGCTTCATCTATGCGAGTTTTGCAAGTGTGGGATTAACAGCTATGATGTTAAAAGCATGTGTACCTGTTCTGCAGAGGCCACGCTCGTACCCACTGATCCCGTCTGTCCTTGAGGGAGCTCCATGTTCAGATCCAACCTAAGCAAGAAGCGGACATGGGAAGTGTACACTTTTAAACCAAAATGAAATATCTACTCTTTCATAACACCCTCTAAAACATGTGATCATATTTATGCCTCTATGTCTATGACACCAGCTGTATGAATGCAGCACGTCACACACTGGCCCATGCGATTCAGATATTTCGCAAAGATTGAAAACGTTACCCTGCTTCATCAGCCATTTCATGCAGCAACGACTCCACTTGATTCTGAAACACACATGACACAGCAGGTTTCAGCTTCGAGGCTTTAACAGCGTGAAAGAATATAAGAATAAAACAGCGCGGCGTGGGGTACCTGTGGTGTTGTGAGAGTTGTTGTGCTGCTCATCGTATCCTCCATCTGGGCTGTTTGAACATCCAGTGTCTCAAACTGGTGTTCAAATTTATCCATGAGAGCGGAAATCTGAAAACCAGCATTGACGATGTGTTTCAATCGGTTCTTTCTTACTAAAATCATCACATTATTTCACATGTAGGATGCTGTACCTTTTCCAGATTCATACTCTTCAGTGTGGCGTCCATGCCTTTCACAACTCCAGCCATTGATTTTGTGACCTGACACAGAAAAACGGCTCATCAGTCAAATAGCAACAAACAGAGCTCAAACTGAAATGTTATCTTCAGAAATGTGATCTTTCTAGGACTACAGCACCTGGTTCATTGTGACTGCAGTTTGGACCCTCGCTGCCACAGCATCTACCCGAGCGCTCATCCGCAGGAAGTTCACAGACTGGTTCTTCTGTCTGATGGCGTTCTCCGCGTGGATCCTCGCCACTTCCATGTTTCCTTTCTGGATGGCCTGTGGGGTGGCACACAAAAATAATGGTTCAGTAAAGTCTTGAGCAGTCTTTCATGAACTGATGACTGGCTTCTGAGTCAGAGCTGCTTACCTTCTTGACTTTAGCCTTCTCTAATTTTTCCTCTTTGTCACATTTCTTGGAATTTCTTTGGAGTTCTTTGGCGGCAAACTTTAGATTGAAAAGATTTTCTGGTACAACAAGTTAAAGAAGAACAAAGCCCAAATCCAAACCCCAAAGACCAAAATCTGTAAACCCGTGTCTCCTTAGGTTTGGCCTAAGCTAAAACTCTGTAATAATTATTGAGGGAGACAGTTCATAATGAGACATAAAGATTTTAAATCTGGGGTAAACAGAGCACTGGTATCAGGTGATGGTTATTATCATTATTATTTTTTTAACCATGATCTGATGCACTACAGGAAGATAAAAATTAAATGCATCACCTTGAATTTCCAGTTCAATAAATGATCACAACATATGAAATAAAACTGAAGCCGGTGCTCTGATGTCATGGAAATATGGTGAAACTAAACACTCCAGCAAAAAATACACTCAAACATAGATGTGCAAGCAGAAACTTGATATCAAGGAGAATATGTCTTAAACACACGTGTTGCCAGGGCGTGTTGTTATCCAGTTCTGAGGCCTATATTTTAGTAGAAGATATTAATACAAACTTAGCAGTTCAGTCAACCTATTCTAGATAAGGATTGCGTAACTCTGGCCCATATTACTCAGATAACAAAGGTCTGACATCATCATATGACTTTTGAATGGAGAGATATGCTGTCACACCTTTGAGCCACACAACAATGGGTTTGTGTATCTATTTTCTCATCTTAACGAGTCATGAAAAAGCGGAGTTACACCAACAGACTGAAGAAATAGCATCACCATGGTCTGTCCACAAGAGAGCACTGACAAGTTCATTTTCCATCCTGTTTACTACCCGTGTTAGTTACAATTCTTTTTAACCAAAGTCTGTTCAACTGGATTATCTTTAAGATTTATTGTTCATTAAAAATACTATTAGATACAGATCAACTGGGCTTTTAAACCCGTAATAACAATGTCAATACAGGCCTTAAAATTCCTATGTCAGTCTGAATAAAGTTTACATTTAAAAATGTGTGAGATTTGTTCTCAGGAGTTATACTGTGACAGATCCGGGTTACAAAACAGGTATTTTTTTTGAGTTTTCTAATAATTTGCCTATGTTTGTATAGCTCCCGGTAAACCACAGCGGCACTGTGTTCAACAACACACATCCACATTGTTCCTTTATTATGATTCGGAGTGCTAGCTAACACCCAAACTTCACGGGAAACTACCGAGCGCCAGCTGCTTTATTTACACCCATTAGCAGTGCAAGCTTTTAAGGCCTTCAGCCCAGGTCCGTCGCCGTATTACGACGCCTATACAGACTATGAACGGTTCAAGTTATTCGGTAACGCGTTACCTGTGTCTCCGCTCAATATCAAACATGTTCCGTGACGCTTCAGACGTCTGTCGCACATTAATCTCAGCAGTCTCGTCAAAAAAACACCGTGTTATGTTCGCTCGTTTAGCTCGGCGTTAACATTACACCAAGTCGCTCTCTCTCACCGCTCTTTTTAAAAGGATACTTTCCATGCTGGGCATCTTGAGGCGGTTCTTTTTAAATCAAACAGTTACACAACAAATTCAACACACAAAAAAGTTGTTAAATATAACAAAACTTCACAGCAAAACTTCACCCTTTTCAGGTTTCGGTCCTCGTCTTCTTCCGCACTTCCTGACGTCTGACCAAAATATGGACGACGTCACCGTCACGTGGTGACGGTATTCCATTCAGACGTCACGAAGGAGCGGCTATCCCCCCTCCTCCACCCGAAATGTGAATGAGAATAAAAAATAAATAAATAAATAAATAAACTAACGTTAAAACGCCGCCGTTTTTTCTACGAGTAAACTCCGGCTGAGCACAGTAACCGAGTGAGCACAGACTGATAAAAGTGGACGTTGTACCCGGCGGAGTGTCGGTGGGCGGTGAAAGCGGTTGATTGATGATTAGATTTATGGTGTGGATCACGGCTGGGAGAGAGGATGACTCACTCCGTCTGATGTGATGTTCACCCCGCAACAGCTCGGCAGTGCGGTGGCACGCCAGTAGTTCAGCCTGACAGATCGGTGTGGTCTACCGTTACAAGTCAAACTTTAGCAAACACTTCAGATGCGTTTGGAGGGCGCTCAGATACGTTCTTTGCTTCAAACTTGAGTGGCTGTCACTTGCAGTTAAGGAAGACACCGAGCGTCGTGATTTACCGTAAATTTCGTGACGCCTGATTGCCATGGAAACAGTGCTCCTGCGCTGAGAGGAAAGTGTCCGCGGTATAACTTCAGCTTCAGCATCAACCTTTCCAACGAGGTCGCATAAACCTGTTGGATACCTCACTGTTTTATTTTTTCTTTTCGTTTGTCTCTGCCCTGGCTTTACTTTCCACCACGAAGCAGGTGAGTTTTTATTTGTATTTTTTAAACGCATAATTATCCCTTCTGCTGGCACAACGCAGTAAATGCACCCTTTTTTCTCCTTCCTCCAGCATATTGCTCAGTTTCAGCCAAAGAACAAACAAAAAAGATTGCCCTGTTTATTTACTTACATTGTCTGTCAACTTGTCAACTAGTAGCTTCTAAATGGAGCAGAAAATCCAGATGCTGGTCACATCTGGAACTAATCTGTGATACATTTTAAGTTCCGAGGACAACACGTTGCTCTGTGGTTGAAACATTAAAGAGCAAAATGTTGTTGATCCAAGCAGAAATGCCCACCAGCAGCCTTTTGTGTCTCCCCCCACATCACAATCACCATCTGTGTGCTCAATACTGTAGACTGGACTATGCTTCAATCCATTCACAAGCTTTCCTGCCTAAATATTTCATGAGTTTCACAGCCATAATCCAACCGCAAGTGGTGCATTTGGTGTCGTGGTGGGGGTTTTTTGCGCACAGAGAAACAATCCAGGGGAGCCAACGTGTGATGCTTCATTCAGTGGCTGTATGAGTCATATAGTCTTATCTATAAAGAAGCCAAGTGGCAGAGGAGCAGTCCTGCTGCAGGACCGAGCTGATATAACCCCTGAGATTCACTAGAGGCTGCTGTGGGCCATGCTTCGCTGTGGGCCATGCTTCCCTGTGCCCCGAGTTGCTGCCACTGACTGCATTTTGCACTGATGACCGTCAAATACTAACACAGGATAGAGGATGCAGAAGGCTGGCCACACGCTGTGCACAGCACAGCTGATTGAGTGCTGTTTACAGTATGTCACAGGGCCGTGAAAACCATGTGAATGAACAGTTTGCGTCTGTTTGCATTTTTAAAAATGGGGTTAAAACATTTGCACAGGTATTTTCATTAAGCTTTAGCCACTATGTTCATATTTTATTTAATACATTAAAATTCACCCATTCCATTATATTTGATCTTTATATAAACTATAGATGAGGAGTTATGGAGGAGTATTACATGAAAAATATTCTTAGAACAGCAAACTTTTAATTTTAAGTGAATCTGACCTGAAAGGTGATGAAATTTATTTATCAAATTATGCAGATTTAAACACTAGATTTCAAACACTGCTGGTTTCATTTTGATTAGATTTGAAAAAAAGAAAAGACATGCTGGTAGTATATAATAAGCTAAATGCACCTATTTCTTAGGTACATTTACAGATATACGCATAAGTGAAGCTCTTCTCTGTGGTGTGTGTTCGGTAACAGGGTAAAATCTGACATTTGTCTCTGTACAGAGTGAGTCAGCGTGCATTAATGATGACGTAGACCACCTTTCCCCCACTCTTACTCATTTCCCCTGTACCCCCTTCTTAATTTAAAGAGTTTAACAAAAACTATGTCAGATACAATTTGTTGTGGCATTAAAAGACCAGGAACATTTACGCCACGCTGTATATTTGCAGAAAGATGCAGTCTGGTATATTAACCACAACCCTGTTTTTATTATGCTTGACAACCTTTACTTCGGCACTCCCTCAGATACCTTTTGACATAGAGGCGCAAGCTAAACAGACAAATCCAGCTTGTCTTATACAGACAGACCAGGTTCTGTAGTCGCTAAGTTGAATTTCTTCCATGATTACCTGTCAGCTGCTGAATGACAGACAGGTGAGTCACCTGTAATTAGCAGATGGACACGTAATCATGGAAGAAATTCAACCTACTTGATTACTGAATATTTATCCAGTGTGACCAACAAGTAAAATGGTGCGAGAGGCAGCTGGCAGTGTCCACAGCTGGCAGAGAAAAAGCCCCAGTTCAGTGTGGGAGGGGTTGTAAAGTAGAAACAATGTTATATATTTGGCCTGTGCATTTGATTAGATGATATACATGGTGTTAGTTTTATGGTCTGTGGTACATATTCCGTCGCATTCTTATAAGAACATATTTTTATTGCATTTGTTGGATTATTGGGAAAATATAATTTGTTACTGTGCGTCATCAGTGGCTTATGTTTAAGCCCTCACTGTGCCACTTATTTGACTTTGCCATATGTTACGATTCTGTTGCCATCTAGTGGCAACATACCAGCCAAGCTAATCACCGAGATATCCTCAATCCTCAGAGCTGCCCATTATTCCTAATGCTGAATTGCTGAATTTCAAATCCAACTAATAAACAATTAGCACATATTGCAGTCAGAGAGGAATGAGGTTGGCAAAAGACTTTAGCTCATATATGCATTTTTGTTTGACTGCATTTTGAATGCACAACACTTTGCAGAGGAGAGAAAAACAAAGGGGCAAAAGCCAAGTCTACAAAACCTTTCTTTGCACACTGTCTCTTGCAAAGGATGGCATAGAAGGCAAAGGCTCAGTGCTAGTGGCTTATCCAGCTCTATGTAAATGCACATTTCACAGGATATTATGCTTTCTAATCTCTTTTCCTGCTCCATGCATTCACTTGCCAGTGTAAGATGTTAGTCGTAATGTGATGCAAAACTCTGTTTCACAGGTGAAGACTATGGAGCTTCAAACAGAGAAGAGGTTCCACAACCTAACCCTGGAGCAAGTTAAGGCTCTTGACAAAGTTTTGACTGAGGTAATCCCTATCCACGGGCGAGGTAATTTTCCTACACTGCAGGTGAGAGCGAAAGACATCATTCGTGTTGTGAAGGACCGACTGGTCGAAAGGAACATTCAGGTTAAAGATATACGCCTCAACGGCATGACTGCCAGCCACATCCTCGTTAAAGACAATGGGCTTGGTTACAAAGACTTAGACATCATTTTTGGAGTGGAGCTTCCAAGGCAGGAAGACTTCCAAATTATTAAGGAGGTGGTGCTGGGGAGCCTGCGAGACCTTCTCCCTTCTGGAGTTAACCGACGTAAGATCACCTGTCTGACAATGAAGGAAGCCTATGTGCAAAAGATGGTGAAAGTTTTCAATGAGCATGACAGATGGAGCCTTATCTCCCTTTCTAACAACAGAGCTAAAACTGTGGGGCTCCGATTTGTTAGTTCCCTCAGACGACAGTTTGAGTTCAGCGTGGACTCCTTCCAGATTATATTAGATCGTATGCTCGAGTCCTACTGGGAGAACGAAAGGAAACAAGAATGGAAGTTGGCACTGACTGCTGGGCCTTCATCTAAAAAAGACGATGACGATGAAAGCAAAGGACAAGAGAAGCCGAGCATTCCTCAGGAGGTTGAAGATGATATGAAAGAAGATTCTGCAGTGGCGACTAGCACAGAAAGCCCGTGCCAGGATGAAGCTGTTTCTCCACTCGAGGAAGAGCTTCGTCACGAAAAGGTTGAGCATGTAGATGAAAAGCACGAGGTGCAGCAGGTGCTGGAACCGGAGAGCATAAGCTTACAACAGGAGGAAGAGGAAGTGGAGGGCATTGAGGATGTACATTCAGAGGAGGAAATTGTGTTTGAGATGTGTGAGAAAAAAGGGGAAGAGAAAGAACAGTTTGAAAGCAATTATCCTGTAGTTGCATCACCTAAAACTTTATTTACAGATGTTGGGGATCCTCTGACGACACATGCATGTTTAACACTACAGAGTAATGACGAAAAATACGAGGCACAAGCTTCCCAATCTGTAGTATGCACATCACATACAGAAAAACCAGCTCCACAGGATGTAGCTCATTGTGAAGAAAAGTTCAACGTAGACTCTGTAAGCTGCAGGACTGATTCTACCCCAAACCTGCAAGATTCAAATCTTGAGTTCTCCTTTCCTCCCCCAGCTAAAAAATCTTGCAGCACATCAGCGGACATTGTGCCGGATTACTGCCCCTCGCCGAAATTACAAAGAAAAATGTCACGGAAGTTGATTAGTAAGCCTGAAAAATGGTCTTTACTAACCGATCTGTCAGACCTCACCACACAGCTGTTTCCACCCATAGAGCTACCAAAACAACTTCAGCCAAAACCTCCTGTGCTGGAGAGTTCTCAGGTCCACAGTTCGAACATACCAAGCTGTCAGATGGAGAACTCAGAGGGTACAGATGTACTTACAGTTCCCACACACAGTACAGTCAGTACACCCCAGGATGGGACTTGCTCCAGAGAAACTTTAGAACAAACTGTTAAGCCAAAACACTCAAAGGAGCCTCCTGATTCAGAGACTCAAAGCAACCCATGTGCAGCAGGTGTGGTCTCACAGCCTCAGGTATATGAACAGAAACCGGAGCTGGCAGACGTTGTCCCAAACAGCTGTGGGTCAAGTTCATGGCTTGGGGAAGCAGGAGAGCCCACCATCACTGTTGAAGCTGAGTGCATGTACGGAGACTTTGATCAGGCTATGGATCACCTTCGAAACCGCCTCATTGCCACTCACAACCCAGAGGAGATCCGGGGTGGGGGATTGTTAAAATACAGCGACCTGCTGGTGAGGAACTTCCGGCCAGCCAGCGAGACAGAGATAAAGTCCCTGGAGCGATACATGTGCTCCCGCTTCTTCATTGACTTTCCTGACGTAGGCGAGCAGCAGCGGAAGATTGAGGCCTATTTGCAGTGCCATTTCATCGGCAGCGAGGAGACTAGCAAGTATGACTATTTGATGACCCTGCGGCGTGTGATAGATGAGAGCACGGTGTGTTTGATGGGACACGAGAGGAGGCAGACCCTCAATATGATCACAGTGCTGGCTCTAAGGGTGCTGGGCGAGCAAAACGCCATCCCCAACACGGCCAACGTTACCTGCTTCTACCAGCCAGCTCCATACATGACAGAGCCCATTTACAACAGCTACTTCATCACTCAGGCCCAGCCGCCTCTCCTCTACCACCCGTACCCTTTACATGTCCACATGCAGACTGGTCTGGTGTAGCAACATTGATGTGCCAACACGGAGGCATGCAAGCTGCTTTCAGCATGGTGCTCTGCAAGCAGAAGCACAAATGCAAGTTTTAGCAACAAAAAACAACCACGGGCACAGTGGTGTTTAATGTTTTGAAATCCCTCCTGCTTATGACATGAAAGGCAATGAAAGGTCAGAACTGCAAATGGTCTGGGATCAAAGCACGTCACCCTTTCAAGATGAATACTTTTGACAAAGGAAAGAAAAGCAAGGAACCCACTTTTCAGAGAGCTCATGAAGAGGAACGTATTGAAGCCGAGGGACTTTATTTGTAGCAGCTTCAGCTGTGTTTCGGTGGAGCTCTGAACTGATCAACCATCCCGTGATGAGAACACTGTAGTGTGACGCTTTCTTTATTGTTCGACATATAAACTTCTCTAACACCTAAACAAAAAAAACCAAACAAACAACAACAACAAAAACTCTAACCAAACAAATAAAAACACCTGTTGGCAACAGAAATCCTAGTTTGGGTAAAGTTTGGGTCACGGTAATTTCTCCAGGGGTAAAACTCCCATATAGGTGTTTTGTAAGTCGACAGCCTTCGTAGAGTAAAGTCAAACATGTGGCTATAACTGTGTATTCACTGTAGAGGAATAGGACTGCATTTACTAAAAGAAAACATTAGACAAAATCTCTTGTGGTGTTTCCATAATCTTGGTGCCAAGTTCTGTGTTTGTGATTGTAAACATTATTTCAGAGAGCTGAAAGGTTTAGTGCCATTAGGGACTGTGTGGACATTATTGGGTTGGTAAGGGGGCCTTTCTAGAAATACACAAAAAATAGACCTTCCACATCAAAGCCCTTGAAAACATGCATTTCTTCTGCAAGTGTAAATCATACTCTTAGAAAAACAAGAAAGCATCAGAGTTCTTCTTTGGAGAAGACTTCTTTTTAATTATGAAATGAAAACTTTGAAGCTGGCTTCAGATTAAAGAGTTGGCACACAAAAAAAGACAAATTTGAGTTAATTAGGACATCCATCAATAAATATCAGCCACAATAATATGTCATAGTTGGCCAAAACTGAGAAAAAGACGCGCATATTTTTTTGTGTGACAGATGGAATTTGGTTGGTAATTACCCCGTAGATTGTCATATGTTTTGGCCCGGTTGTAGCAGGTCCATAACCTGATGAAACACAGTGAACATCTTATCAGAGAAAAATATTGTTTCACTGAGGGTGTGATTTAATCAGATTTGATTGGCAGTGGAATAGCAACAAAAGGAAAGGCCAAACCAACCGGTTTTGATGCCTGTGCTGCTAAATCCTGACAAATAAATACACCATAACAACTTGCCAAGTGACCACTCAGTACTTTACAGGAAGGTCAAAAAAGTACAAGAGAGACGATATAGAAATCCCCAAATCTGTTAATATGTGGGTATTCATGTACAATCTCAATTCTGAAAAAGTTTGGACGTAGGGTAAAATGTGAATAAAAACAGAATGCAGTGATTTGTAAATCTCATAAAGCATTTGTTATTCACAAAAGAACAAAGAAAACGTATGAAATTTTTATACATTTTACATTTTCATGACAAAGATGAACTCCTTTTGAAATTGATGGCAGCAGCACATCTCAAAAAAAGCTGAGATGGGGGCCACAAAAGACTGGAAAAGTAAGTGGTGCTACAAAGAAAACCAGTATTGGATGCCCGTGATGTTCACTGCATTAAACAACATTCTGCCATGGATCAGGAACAGTTCAGAAATCACTGTTCACTGCGCTGTCTACAAATTCAGGTTAAAGCTCTGTGGTGCAAACAAAAAGCCATATGGGAACATGATCCAGAAATGCCGCCATCTTTAAAATGGACTGAAGTGAAGTGGAAAAAAAACTGGTGGGTAGTCAGACTAATCAAACTGTGAAATTGTTTTTGGAAATGATGGATGATGAATCCTCCAGACTAAAGAAGCTTGTTATAGCAGCCCTCGGTTCAAAAGCCTTCCATAAATCTGGTGTGGGGGTGCATTAGTGGAACTGGCAGCCTGCACACCAGTGCTAAAAGGTATATACAGGTTTTAGAGCAACATGTTATTCCATGCAGAAGACAATTTTTCATGGAAGGCCTTGTATATTTCAACAAGACAATGCTAAGCTACTTACTGCATCTATAGTCCAGACCTTTCACCATTTAAAAACATTTGATGCACCATAAAGTGAAAAATACAACAAAGAAGACCGAGGACTGTTGAGAAGCTAGAATCCAATATCAGACAAGAATGGGACAGCAGTCCTCTCCCAGAAGTCCAGCAGCTCCTCTCCTCAGTTCCCACACGTTTACTGGCTGCTGTTAAAAGAAGAGAGGATGCTACACAGTTGTAAACGTGGCCCTGTCCCAACATTTTTTGAGACGCGTTGCTGCTATCGAATTCAAAATGAGCTAAGTTTTTCTTGAAATGCTACCTTTTCTCAGTTTAAACATGTTTTCTGTGTTCTACTGTGAATAAAATATGGTTTTGTGAGATTTGCAGATTGTTGCATTCGAGCACCTCATCAGCCACGCTATAAAAGCAAATAGACAAAACACATGTTTTCAAAGGCCTTTAATCTTTTATTTTCATATAGAGTATTTATATATAAACCCATATTAGTAATGATAACAACAAGGACGGCAGAAAAATAATTTCTGAGCCCTCTCCACACCTAATACGTTTCCTACAGTCCCTTAAAATTTTAAACCACACCTCTGCTCCCAATCAGTGACAGATGTCATGTTCCTAGGATTGTTGTTGTTGTGTGTTTCTGAGTGTGTTGATATTTATTATGACATAGTGTAAAATTCTGAGCTTAGATCTGTCCCCATATAAGATTCAAATTTACCTGCGTTTTTGAACTGAACTCTCCTATTCCTTGTCAGGGAATCATCACAAACATTTTCCTTCTTATGGATTTGGGACCGAGGGTTTTGCTGTCTTGTTTTTAATTTTTCTGACAAAATTTTGTTCACACAAAAGCTGAGAAATGACAGCATGTTGAATCCCTTTTCCCACAGTCGACAGGCTGAATAGACTTTGTGTTTGTATAATGTGTTGACAGCTGTTTGTTGTAGTGGACGAAGTAGATGTACGTTCTGTCGGGGTGGTGCCTGCTATTGTGTGCAAAAATGTTACTGCTCATTTTAATTATTTGAGCTGTCTTCAGTGCAGCCAGCAGTTATTGCACTTCTGTCTTTGTGTGTTTGTTCACTGTGTATTAACAGTACATGTAATCAGTATTTAAAAAAAAACAACTAAATAATTTAAGCACAGGTTAGGATATGTGGACTATTCACACTGAGACTGAAGCACAATGTAAACGCACTTAGATGTTGTCGAGTAATAAAGGTATTGAACATGCTCGTGACTCTCCACATAAGTATTGAACACATCTAAAGTACTCTGTGCAGTGGTGCAATATGTAGTGGTTGTATCTATAGACTCTGGATTTGTTGTGTATTGTTAAGGAACTGTTATGCCAGTAGAGAAATATCCCTGTTATGATATCAGATTGTTGTGTTATTGTGATAATAAATCTAACACAACCACTCTTTGGCTGGAGTCTTTTCCTTTGTGGTCAGACTTGCACTATATCAGTTTTAAAAGCTGGATTAAACCTTGAGGTTTACTTCAGTCAACTTCAAGACTAAATTCAGATAAAATAACTTTTTTTTTTTTGCACAATAAGTAATAACCTGTTTGACACTTATTATTCTGTACTAATATTAAACTGTGTGAAAGCCTGTTTATTTCCCCTTAATTCCTTACATTTATATGGAAAATGCATTTTGGGGTTGAGCAGCAGAGTTGAGCATGTGGGTTGCACCCATGGAAAACTTGTTAAATCTTCTCTGTTCACCAGCATGATGGGGAGATGCCAGGCTGTTGTGGCTCTACATGCTACTAAGGCCCCCGTTGTTAAATGAACACATTTTCAATATGTCTTGTTTCTTTAGACTTGAATCATCCAAACCAATAAACAGCACCGAACAAGTGTCAATAGCAGAATACGTTTTTCTTCCCATAAACCCATAAAATGCGCTTTCCTTACAAATGTGCCACCATTTAAGGGGAAATAGATAGACTTTCCAGTGGTGTAAGATTTCTTGCCAAGAAGCATTGTTACAACAAAGAAATGCAACCCCCCCCCCCCCCCCCCCCCCCCCCCAAAAACCACACAC
>VVHJ01041986.1:5916-18268 GCA_015107715.1 Tylochromis polylepis | reverse complement strand
TTTTTGGGCTAAAAAAAAAAAAAAAAAAAAAAAAAGACAAAAAAAGGGAGAAAGGAGAGAATTGTTTTTTGCGTCACATCAACTTTTGCTTAACGTGTTACTCAACGCTAACTGACGTTTTTCCAAACAGAACAATTTGTGCCACAAAGTTTGGAAGGAAAAGTGCAAATAGAGTTTGTTTCAAAGCTGCACTTCCCAGCTCTGCTGCAGAAAGATCAACAGTAAGAAGCCTTATATTGACTTCAAAATGACAGAGAAACAAGAAGTGTCATTACATGTGACCTCAGAGTGTAACAGGCAGCTCCACACGTGCCAGTTTTGTTAAGAGATCATTTTTTGTTTCAGTTGTGTAATTTTTAGTTTATCAAGACATTTATGTTTGTACATTCTATCCCTTCCTGAAGAATGAGTCACTGTGAAGCTATGTGAAGACAATTATGAAAAAATATGTTATTAATTTTTTAAAACTGCAAGACTTCTAAAATACTGTTATACAACTTTTCAGTCATAGTGCCCCCTGCTACTACATAATAAGTTGTTTAAATAAAAGTGTTTATTTTAGTGAGCCATCTGTAAGTTCAGTAAAAGCTGAAAAAAAAAGAATAAAAAGAAAAACGACACTCGTGTTACGCTGTGATTCACAGGAAACAAACATCTATTAAGTTTTGATACAAACAATCATTGGATTAGAACCAAACTGAGGCCATTATGGTTTTAGAAGAGTAAGAGTTATTACTTTACCAACTCTAAGAGCAGTTCACTGCATGAGTCTACACAGCAGATGGATCTATAAAGCACAGAAAGCCACAACAGTGCAGACGTACCTTGATGTGATCTCTGAGAACGATTCTTTGTTGAGGTCTGGGATTTTTTTGGCTTTGACGCCTTCCCTGACTTGTGCTTTCCTTTAGAGCTGGGCAGAAGAGGGGGACAAGAAAGAAGCAACAGTTCAGAATTATTGTAAACAACACAATAATAAATATAAACAACGACAGGGTGCCTGCAACTTTCAGCAGCTTCTGGAATGGTTTTTTTATGGTTGTTCCAACCACGACACCTTGAAATGATATTAAAGAGAAAACATTTCTTTATTTCTAAAGCAGTTTATAGTCAGTACTTCTGAGATGTTTTCAGAAGCTGCAGACATTTTGATGAGCCTGAATGAAAAATATAATCTGAAAACATGGTGTGTCTAGGTTTGTGAATGTGGCTAAGTACCTGTGGGATGGACTATTAGGTGGCGAGCTGCCTCCGTTGTGCAATCTGTTCCTGTAAGTGAGATGCTGACGAGCCCGCCTTTCGTTCTGAATGGCGGACTTGTAGTCAGAAATGATGGAGATGATGTGTTTTTCAAAGAAGGCCGACAAGCTCAGGGTCATGGTATAGATCTAGAAATAAAAGAACGCCATACGTAAATGCTAAACCAAAGCTTTGTCAGACTGCACCTATAACAACAGCATTTTTACAGAATGTTTTTTTAATCACTCAGTAAGCTACTCACCTGTGACTTCTTGTTAGGAGTGTATGCTTTAGAGTTGCTGAAAATGAGGCGGATGTCTTTGGCAAACTCTATCGGATTTTCATAGTTTCCTACTGCCAGTGTCTCTGACACTGTACCCAGATCCATGGGAGTGTCAATGATGTCTCGATAGTCCTGAAGGAAAACAAAGACAGCAGAAACGCTGAAGAACACAGCGATTCACCTGAATGCAACTTCTAGTTTTACACTTGCAGCATGCACTGCGAATGCTACTTTAAGCAGTAAGAAGTGTTGTCTGGCATGTGTGGCATGTGTGGACTTATTTCAAATGGAGGTTTATCCTGATTGTTTTACCGGATATTCAAAGAGATCCACAGGCTGCCTGAAAGGTTCTGAATCCGCGGAAGCTGTCATTCGACGCAACAGCTCTCGACATTGACCTCGCCAGGCTTTCGGATCCAGAACCACACCACGCTTCTTAGAATTTGCGGTGCCTCCCTGGCAGAGACAAAATAAAAGTCACTGAGACTGGGACAACAGCCGGGGGTTTAAAAATCCTGTCAAATATCAACTGCTGCCTTACCCGGTGTCCTGTAGATGTTCCTGGAGTGTCTGAGTCTATGTCCAAGTCAACCTGCAAAGAAGCACATACAAATCCATGTTACTGTTTAAAGAAAAATCTAAATCAATGCTTTTTAGAACATGTGAATGTGATGCAGCGATTTCCAGCTGGAATAGCCTATGTTTCCTTTTCATTTCCAAACCAAGCAACCAACAAAGGCAACGTCTACATCAGGTCATTAATGGATTAGTGGAAAGCAGCGACAGTTAGCTTCCCAAGCTAATCTCTAGCGCAATGGTTCAAATCACTACATCCTAAAATAAAAATGTGCCAGATGACAAATGGACAAACTTATTCACCAAACGCAACAGCTTTAAAAACCGATTTGCAAAATTAAGTTTAACCGACAGTCTTTACCACACCCTCTGCAAATGTAATACTGGAGGTAATTTTGTAGGAAACATTAAAGACCTCATTTTCCTTGCTACTGACTTTTTCAATGATCTGCAGGAACCCTGTTGTCAGCGTAATAATACAAAACACACCAACACAGAAACACTTGTGCCACACCCACCTCAGCTTCTCCTTCACTGCTGACCTCAGACTTCAGTTTACGATACAGATCCAAGATGTCAGTGCAGCTTTGGTCCCTGAAGGAGGCAGCGGGATCATGGCATCAGAAACGTGTGTTTTCATCATGGTCACTCTACTATTAAAGCATCAGTGAATTTAACACAGCAGAAACTCGGTCAAGTCTTACCCGATATAGTGAAGGAGAACATCAGTCACCACCTTGGCAGCTGCTACAATGGGGCTTTGAGGTTCATTGAAAGTGCGGGCATTGTGTTCAATGTAACGCACCTCCCACATTAATGCAGAGATCCGCCTGCAGCAGAGGAACACATCAGTGCTTGAAACTCAGAAGTTAACACACCAAAAATTTGAATTCATACTGGGGGGTGGGGTATGCGTGCATGCTGCTTCACCTGTAAAAGCGGTTCTCCAGACGTTTGCGGATGGTGCTGAGGTCAGTGGGGTAAGCCACTACTGTGCAGTACAGAGGGTAGTCCTGCAAATTTACCGGTACTGCGAACGCCTTGGCTACATCTGGGGAACAAACACAAATAAGATCAAACCTAGCAAAGGTCAGGAAAACAAGGTCAGATTTTACTTTATTGCAAAGCTTTAATCAATCCTTTTGGGGGCATACCCAGTGTCAGAAGCTGATCAATGCCATGAATGACTCGCTCACATTCTTCATCTTGTGTATGAGCCCCCCATTCACCTTCCTGAGGCTCATAGAGTAGAGCTTTCAGCTCCTCTTCTGCCACCTCCACACCATCACCAACCTGCTCTGGCAAAGCAGCTGATGGAGCCACAAAAGTGTCAGAATATTAAACAGCAGTTAGTACCCATGAAAAGAAAAAAACAAAATAAAAACAAACAAACAAACAAACAAGGAGAGCAGTAAAATACTTCTTTTTTTTTGGTAGTTAAAAGTTACACTGCAGGCTATAAAGAATTCTCTGGGTTAAAATTAATGGAACAGAGTGCAATAAAAACACACAAACAGCGTTACAGTGACAAGAGATTTTTTTGTTTGTTACCGTTTTGCTACTGAGAGAAAATGGGATAATAAATCTGTGCTGACCGAGCAGAAATACAAGCAATGTGAAAATTTCCATTTATATGAGCCTGTCATTTAGAATGAACTACTTGATGTCAGTATGATGTTATTTGAAAAGGACTTTGGGGAGGTTTCAAATTTTCAGGTATGGTCTAGACTGCCACCTGTTAAAACTGCCATGGCTCCTAATACTAAACTACAGAAAACAAATGGCTGCAGGAAACAATATGTAAAGAGTGTAGGTGGGTGGTGGCATTATTTACATGCAACTCAGTCGTGTGTGTATAATGTCTTTCCTGAACGCCTGTCATTTACACGGTTATTCCAACAAGGCCACGGAAATGAAGGGCAGACAATGTTTTTGTTGTGGGTTCCAACCCTGCTGTTAGATGAATGAGATCAAATGTGTTTCTTTTTAACAGAAATGCTATAATATGCAGTATTTATACTCAGCTTCACTTTTATTGGGTACAATTATGTTAACTTTGTGCAACTGTTTGACTTTTTTCTGCATCTTTTATCTTCTGTAATAGACCGACATATTTCAAAATAATACACACATTTCAATAAATCTTACTGACCTTCCTCAGGAATAGGCTCCATATCCCAGGGACTCATTTTCTCCTGCTCACCATTATCCCATCTGATGAAACAAATGTGATAATATGCCACTAGATCATGCTGCGTATGAGATTAGAGATGCTTATCTGATTTTACTGTGGAGAAGGTGACATGAAGCCAGCAAAAAATAAATTTAAAAATTACAGCGAGCTCTGCTCACACACAGACGTACTTTACTGCGTAGCACTGAAACAGGCTGTCGGGATACTCTGGCTGCAGGGGCTCTTGATCCTCCACAGAGCCGAACCACCAGGCGTCATCAATGATGCTGCGGAACCTCATGCCTGAACAGAGGATCAAACGGCTGTGAAGGACAGTCCTTAAAATTTAATGCGAGCAGCAAATACAGGAAGGAGACTAACAGGAGTGACTAACCAGGTTGCCAGTTGTGCTCTTTAGCCTCATTGTAAAATTGCTGCAGTACCAGAAAATCAATGACATCGGGCATGTCATGATACCTGGGGAGTGTGGGAATGAAAAAGTGGTCAAATATATGTGGTCACGGTTATTTATTACATTGAATATATAAGTATTGCTCATGCTCACTTTAAGGAGAAAGACTCATTGGTCATTTTCCCTGAGACTGGGTCCAAGAAAGCCACTTTTAAGCAGCAAAGGGTAGGAGGTCCCACTTCATACTTAATTCCAACCACTTTCACAGATTCCTGATCCTGAGGTGGCAGAAGAGAAAAGGTGGTCAATGCAGCTGGCCAGACTCCTGTAAGGAAGGATTACTGTAGCATTCTGGACATTGTGTTTAATCTAGATTCAAGTTGTTTTCATTTACAAAAACAGCAGCAGATTGTGGTGAACTAGCGGGGATGAAGGGGGACTCTGCAGAGAGCTTAGAGGTTTGCCAATTTTTGCTCATGTCTAACTGCAGTGCAAAGTGGGTGAGACCACCGGGTTGCCGCTTTCAAGTGGTTACAAAAATTGGCTGCCGTTTTCAGACTCTCCAAACAGCCTGGGCACTAATGGAGCACGCCGGGGCCAGTACACAGCACTTGCTATTATATAAAACTGTGCCTCACCCTGAGGTTGAGTCTGTTCCACGGCTGTTTCTGAGGGTTGATGCTGTAAGCCTTAGCTCTGCGAACAGCCCGGACGTAAGCCTGATGGCCCTGCTTGAAGTAGATGAGCTGGAGGAGGACAGGAGAATTGTGATTTTAAAAAGTGTGATGTAACATATATTTCCTGTTTGATATTAGGGACGCCAGTCCTTACTTCATCTCCCATTTGTGGAACAAAAGGAGAGCGGCGGGGGATGGTCTCCATAATCCAAGACGGTGGCAGCCACTCCTCCGCATCAAGTCCACCCAGAGAGGATGTGGGTTTCTGAGTGTATATGATTTATTACATGTTAAAGTACATACTCGTGCCATGTTGTGTGACAACTAGCAAATGCACTGATATGCTTTTACTGTGAATACTGCAGCTGCAGGTGTTGGCTCACTTGTTTGGTCTCCTTGGGCTTCTTCTTCCTCTTCTCTTTTTCCCTCGTCTTTGCCTCCTTGGATTCGTTACCTCCTTCTTCTTCCTCAGAGCTGCTGTAATCTGGAGGCTGTACAGGTCTCCTGGTAGGTCGCTTTGGCGGCTGCAGATTGATCCCAGCATCCGCTGTCCAATCCGAATATTCACTGGAGGAATCGCTGAAAATCAAAGCGGGGTGTCGTCAGACGGGTGACTGGACTATATTTTGAAAATTCTGCTCGATCAGTGTGATTATTTACCTGGAGCTGCTTTCACTCTGCCACCGAGCATCACCATCTGAAGATGCATCGGTTTGCTCCACCTGTTCTTCTGCCTGCTAACAAAAATACATCCAAAACCTTCAGTATAACATGAATGACTACTAATAGCTAGCACTTGTTTCTGATTTTACCCCTGTTTACTAAGTGACTTTATAGCATGGTAACTTTGAGAATCAAGCAGAACAAGGTGAAGCATACTTCTCCATCACTCTCTGAGTCCATCTGGCTGTTAGAGCTACGTCGGTTGCTGGGATTTCTACTCCTGGTCCCAGGACGCCGGATTTGAGCTGACCGGGTTTGATAGGCATGACGCTGCTGAGTTTTCTTCGTGGGCCGCAGGGAGCGCAGGCGTGAAGACAGCAGATCGCTCTACGAAACCCAAAAGATCAGGAATGAATTAGCACATGTGGGATTTCTAACTTGTAAAAATAGTGGCGCAGAAAATTGTGTACCTTAGGTGCACAGGTTACTGGTTTCTTCTTCCTCTCAGCGTTGTATAGAGAACATTCAATGTCACCTTTGGCTTGTCTGCACTCCTCTGAAACTCTTAAAAATAAATTTAAAAAAGGATTATGAATTTTAAATTACTAAAAAGAAAAAAAATCTCCTTGCTTTAAAATCAAATCTTTTTCCTTTTTCTATGTAATCCCCTTAAAACTAATCTAATTCCCTCCATCAGCCTCACCTGAATATCCCCAGCGGCACTTCATTGACCACCACTCTGCGGCTCCAGGCCAGCAGGTCCCTCTCGGTGGCCACCTGACTGGGAAGGGCGTTATGCTGCATTTGCCACACCCCATCCACCTGCCCACTTCTGCGAGTTGCAACAACTGGAGAGGAGGGCACCGCCTCTGCGCCTTCACCAGCTGAAAACAAGATTTTGTTTGTTTTCTTTTAAATATGATTACGGGTTACTGGGGACATGTTCAGAGTTTTGCAAAAATGGCAGAATTTCAAAAGCATAACCTCAGCCATGGTGAAACACCCAACAATGTTCTCTTCAATTCAATTTAATTAAAGTTTATTTATATAGCACCAAATAAAAACAAGAGTCGCCTCAAGGCGCTTTATATATTAAGCCCCTGCAATAATGGAGAGAAAACCCCCAAAATCAGTTGACCCTATGAGCACGCACTTGGCAAACAGTGGGAAGGAAAAACTCCCTTTTAACAGGAAGAACCCATCAGCAGAACCAGGCTCAGGGAGGGGCGGTCATCTGCTGTGCCTGGTTCTTGAAGAGGGGAGGGACACAGGACAAAAGACACTTAAATAAAGTGTTGGGAAAACACTTTAATCATTTTGAGTCAAAACACACCTTCTTCCCCTTCTGCCTGCCGCTCTGCATTCTGACGCTCATCTTGTTCATTCTGTAACTGTCTGATGAGATTGTCCAATGGGCTTTCTCCATTTTCTGCTGTTTGCTGGCCAAGAACCTGCTCAACCAACTCTCCGTCATCTAAGTAGCAAAGAGAAATCAAGCATCAAACACCATCTGTCACTTCTTCTGAATTTTCAGCTGTGAATCTGTGCTTACTGTTAGCCATGTATCCCATCTGAGGTATCAGCTGCTCTTCCTTGCAGTTCTCCCGTCCAGGCACCAGGCGCTGGTAGTGAGGAGGATGAGGATTTCCGTCGACATCCACAAGAAAGGGTGGAGGCATGAGGTGTGGTGCCTGTTGTGTCTGCTCATCCAGGACGTAGTTATTAGAGTCACGGATAAGAGGGCGATAGTCCGTGTGGAAGAACATCTGGTCGGGAATCTGGAGGGGAACAAGAACAGCGTGCCACAGGTGACACAGATTCTTATGATTAAAGAACAAAATGTGTAATTCACAAATCCACCGTGCTGTCCAAATATTTATTCAAAAGGTTGCTTTAAAAGTGAGGAAATGGGGTGATTATTTTGGGTAAACACGATTCAGCTGGTAGTTACCTTTTCATATGGTCTGCTGCAGCCAAAACCAAAGATGAGCAAATGGCCGTGTGAGTCAGTGCAGGCAAAATGCTGCCCATCTGCTGAGAACTTGCAGTCAAAAATAGCACCGTGGCCTTGGCCCTCAATCTGAAAACAAACATTTAAAATTTAACTTAAAGCTGGTGAAAGACAAAACATTACTGGTGGGTGACGCTCGCTGTGGATCGGTTACCATGTTGAAGAAATTGCGGATCTTGACTCCTTTGGTTAGGTCCCAGATGTAAATGTTGCCATCGTGACCGGCAGATAACATAATGCGGGAGTCAAATGGATGAGCCTCCAGCACAAACACCTCGTCATCATGACCCTTGAACAGAGAGACAGCACAGACAATCAAGCGGGCCAATTTGCCATTTTACACCGAATGAGCTGCAGCGGATAATGTCGGCTTCAGCTACTCACAGACAAAACGTGCAGCAGCTGTCCACTGGATGCACTCCACACTTTGAGCAGGTAGTTTGACACCGCTGTGATTACGGTGCTGTCAGTGCGGTCCCAGGCAACCATGGTCACCACCAGCTTGGCTTTGTCGTCCCCTGTGGCAGCAGTGCTCCTAAAAGGAACACATCCCCATCAGACGTGAAATATGATAGGGGCAGAAGTGCCATTACTAAACACTACGAGTCTTCCCTCTCTTACCCTGGAAGCCTCGCAGCCATGTCTAAAGTGGTGCTCTTCCACTCCTGCTGCTGGTAATGCCAAATCCTCACCGTGCCGTCACGACTGCCGCTCACAAACCTTAGGCTGGACACACATACACATTTATCTGTCACACGCTTGTAAAACACACAGAAACTATTTGAAGTCTGCGCAGATTTTAGCAAACACACTCACCTGTCACTGTTATTGCTGAACTGGACGACCACGACTTTATCCTAAAAGCACAAAAATTAGGAAAGAATACAAGTTGTATGAACGAAGCTTAAAACGCACAACAGAGCGGACCAAGAAGGACATAGCTACTGGATGCCGTTACTTACCGTGTGAGCATCCATCTCAGAAACCTTCATAGGAGACTCAGCACCAAGATAGTAGACCCTGATCATATGATCAGTGCCTCCAGTAGCCATGAACATGCCACCTATTAACAGAAGAACACGTTCAGTCTACAACAATGACCCTCAAAGTGTTCTGCCATACTGTATATTAGTTAACTTGTAACCATTTCAAATGATGAAATGCTTTTCATTTTGCAAACACACTACCCGATTTTTTTTAAAATGCGGGCAGCACTTATTCTGTCACTCAAATGAGATTCTCTTATATGTATCTGTGGAAGTTTGGCCTGATTAAGTAAAAATCTTAAAAGCAGCAAAAGTTTACCTAAAATAAGAGATGGAATTGATTTAACTTTATTTTTAGCAACAAGAGTCAAAAAAGTAAAAAATAAAAAATAAGAGTTGTGTAGTTATTAATGATCTGTGTTTGCTCTGCTATTCACAGCAGCTGAGATCAGGTAACATGGAGATACACTTACCACTGCTGAAAGATGAAGTGGAGACTTGCACCCCTGGCCGTGAACGCTCCATAAACTTGACTGGCTGATCACTGAGGGGAAGGGAAAACAAACAAACAAACAAAAAACAAAAAAAACACCAAACAAAACAAAAGACAGAACCTGTGGTTAGCTTCATGAAAACCACCAATGCTAAGCATGCTACATTAGACGCCTCAATACTTACTTAAATTTCATGGTAAGTGAGTGCCACTTCCAGAAACACACCATGCCATCTGCACCAGTTGATGCCAGGTATCGAGTTGTTCCTCTGGCTGCCGGGCAAAACTGGGAGGAGGGAGAGAGGGAAAGTTGGTGTTGGTTAGTCACAAGTTAGGACTGTGCAGCATTTCACATAATAAGCCAGCAGCAGGCACAAGATTAAAGGGTTTTTTTGCACATTTCTATTGCACTGCTGTGTCTGCACTGTCTTGTGTCTGTATCGTTCTGTTCTGTCTGGTGTGACATTGTCTTTGTTTTGTTTTTTGCAATTTTTCCACATTGGACTTTATGTAGTCCTGCGGCGATTGTCTGTTATATGTCATATGTAGCACCATGGTCTTGGAGGAACGTTGTCTCGTTTCACTGTGTACTGTACCACTGCACATGGTTGGAAAGACAATAAAGCCACTTGACTTGACTAAAGTGTTCAAGATAAGATGAAAGCATCAAGTAGATGAATTTGCTTTCAAACATTTAATGTCTCTGTATGATGTGGTCAAAGTTTTTATTTTTATTTGATACTTCAAATGTTGTAAAAGGAATCTGCATATTCTTTTAAGTATCACCTGTATGGATGTGATGGACGAAGCATGAGCCTGCAGCACAGTGATGGGCGCACATGTGCGTAGGCACCACACTCTGATGACTTTGTCACAGCTGGCAGAGGCAATGAGACTGTTCTCATGGTTGACAGCCATGTCACAGATCTCTGCTGAGTGGCCGCGGAGTGTTGCCAGGAGCCGGCCATCATCTGTGGCCCAGATTTTTACCAGGCAATCATCAGAACCCTAAAAACGAATCCGACAGCGACAAATTAATAAGACAGCTCCACTGGAAACCACCTTCGGCTGAAGCTCCATCTTGTGTTTTGGAAGAGTTCAGTAGTTAACTTAGATGTAACACAACAGCTGGAAGCACAACCACTAAAATACAATAGACAGGGACAACAATCAGAAATTCTCACTCACCGTAAATATTCGACGACCGGTACGGTCAAAGGCCACACAGTAGACTGAAGAAAGGTGGCCAAGAATACGTTTGTGTATCTTCATGTGTTGGTAGGAGGAAGACGGCAGAACCTGGCCAAAACGACCTGTGCCTGTGGCCTGGCGAGCACCCATGATGGACACTTGATGTAAGACGCATAAGAATAATTAGTAGAAGCAACACACTGCCACAGAAAACTTAATGTCACTGGTCTAAGTGCTTAGTGGAAATAACAGGTATAAATGATATATTGTTGTAAAAATTCATTTTAAAAACAATTTACACACCAACATTAGGAGAACTTCCATTGCTCAGTGGAGGTTCTGGTGGACGTCCTCGGTGGAGTGCAGCAACAGCTGAGCCACTACATACCTTGTGGCTGCAACCTATGTTAAAAACAGTCAGTTGAAGAATGAATGCCAAAAATAATCTACTATAGCCCCTTTTCCATTAGTACCTACTTGGATCGACTCAGATCGACTGGTTTTCCATTACAATCAAGTACCACCTAATGTGTGTAGTTGTTGTTATAGCAACACGTCCGAGCGTCCCATGACATAATTAGTATGCGACACGAACGCTACAACAAAGGTGGACGTCGAGGCAACGACATACCTGCTGTTCAATCTGTGGCTTTTCTTTAGACATGGGGACCACAGAATTGTTTTTTGTAGCCATTTCCCTCGTTGCCGGGTTTCAAAAATGGCAATTTTGATTTTCATGAACGAGACACTCTCATGACTCATCGAGTGACGTCACTAACCAGCCAATCGGTGGCATGCAGTCTGACAACGTCACATTTTAGCACCTGCTCAGATCGCTTGGAACCCCGGCCGAGCAGGTACTATTTTAGTACCTGGTACCAGGTACTACGACCTAATGGAAAACCCTGAAAACCGTGGTGAGTTGATCTGAGTAGGTACTAATGGAAAAAGGGCTTATGTTCACAAGGCACGAAATAAATTAATTAAAAAAATCATAGAAAAACAGGTGTATGCAAGGAAAATGCTCACTTTTGCAGGTGCGAAGCAAGGACTGTCTTCCCAGCCCCAGAAGTGTCTGGACTCCAGGAACACTAGGTGGGATCTCCTTCTCTATAAGTGGGCCTATTCGCTGACAAACGCTGAGCAAATAGTCTGCAGGAATGTGCTGGTTCAACACCACCTGCACACGACAATGCCACAATCCTGAAAAACCAACTGCACTGAATTGATCAGCTAACTGATCAGCTCTAATATATTTTTCACTGAAGAAAATACTTATAACCAACAACAAAACGTGGTGAAACTAAAAATGTTTTGCATGCTGATAATTTACTAGAGCAGTGGAGCAGATACACACTCCACTGCAAGTAAGGAAAAAAAACCCAAAACAAAACACGAGTCTAACTTCCTGTAATTTAAGTTGATTATAACATCAACTGACTTGTTTTTAACACTGACAAGAATGATCAAATCCAAACAGCTCCGTAATAACACATAAGTAGCCTGCAGCTGTTTCATTTTCCTCTTCCTGTTTATTGCTGCCTGATATTATAATGTGTGCATGGTTTTGTCATGCAGATAGTTGGAAAACAATCCCGGGCACGGGAGGGAGAGGTAGAGAAAGAGGAGGGAGAGAACATCTTACAGC
>VVHJ01041982.1:4853-17747 GCA_015107715.1 Tylochromis polylepis | reverse complement strand
CCGTGCCATAAGGCAAAGGTGATAACTAAGTGGCTTGGGGAACAAAACGTTGACATTTTGGGTCCATGGCCTGGAAACTCCCCAGATCTTAATCCCATTGAGAACTTGTGGTCAATCCTCAAGAGGCAGGTGGACAAACAAAAACCCACTAATTCTGACAAACTCCAAGAAGTGATTATGACAGAATGGGTTGCTGTCAGTCAGGATTTGGGCCAGAAGTTGATTGAGAGCATGCCCAGTCGAATTGCAGAGGTCCTGAAAAAGAAGGGCCAACACTGCAAATACTGACTCTTTGCATAAATGTCATGTAATTGTCGATAAAAGCCTTTGAAACGTATGAAGTGCTTGTTATTGTATTTCAGTACATCACAGAAACAACTGACACAAAGATCTAAAAGCAGTTTAGCAGCAAACTTTGTGAAAACTAATATTTGTGTCATTCTCAAAACTTTTGGCCACGACTGTACATGGATCAAACCGCTTCAAAGTCTTTCCTTTAAACAGGAACCTGACAAACATTCACAAATATGACATTTAACAATAACCAGAGTACCTTTATGCTAGAATTAATACCTTGTGATTGTTTTGCCTCAGCCAAACAGTTAAGTTGCGATTTCCATCCATGTCTATCTACTCATGATATAGTATCAGTTATGGCCAAAACTCACCTTTGATTACCAAATTGCATTCACTTCATCGATGAATCCAAGTGAACATTTGTTCTAGATTTACCTTACAACATACACTTCCTTGATACAAGATTTGTTGACCATTAAAGAGTGCTATTTGAATAAAACTAAACAGATCTAAAGAGTGTTCATGAAATTTGGATATATTAGAACAGAACAAATGGATGATCATAGCCCAGCACATGGTTGACAGGACTTTTACCCCATATATTAAAAAATAAAATAAAAGCAGATTAAGACAGACCGCTATACCATAGATGTTTCACAGACAGGTGGCCAAAAGACACAAAAACAATTTCTAAGTTTCTAAATTCAACAAATGTTTGCTCTCAAAGAGTACTTCTCCGTCTCTGTTTCCTCTTCAGTTCCCAAACTCAAACAAACTTTGCGGTATCAGTAAGAGTTAAACTGTCTAAATTCTTTCATCTTTAATAAAGTGATCGGTGTGGCTGCTCTACTAGGTGTAACAATCAAGTTTAACATCTAGGCATACCAGAGTATAAAGTTAGCAGGGAGTTGGCTCGCTAGTTTCCATCTAAAGTTGATATACCGTGTTCTGACTAAGGGATTTCTGAAAAATTAAAACATACAGCTCTGCTATCGCTTCTTACATAAATGAAGACTGAAAACTAAACAGCAGTGACGTTTGTAGGGTTAGTGAAGTTAGAATAGCTGGCATACAATTGTGTGCTACATGGTGGCTAGCTACAGACTATGGTTAGAATAATTTAAACCCCTCGCACACAAAAACTCACTCCAACCTGCCAAAACTCACGCTTAGGGGTCCAGAGTTCAAGGTACCAGACAGGTCCGGGAAATCCATACACAGAAACAAATATTACTTCTAAGCAAACAAGGATAGGCAGATATTTGCAAGGCCAGGCTTTCACTAACATAAATGATTCAATATTCCAGCGACGACCAGCTCCGCGTCTCTGCCTTAAGAATGGTCAGCAGCCAAGTGAAGAATCACTGGTAAATCGTGACAGGTGTGTGGGTCAGGGGCAGGAGCTCAACCTGAGCCCCGCCCCAGCAGAGCAACAGGAGCAGGAGAGAGAGAGGGAGAAAGAGCATACAAACACAAAATCACTGTAGCCACACTGGGCCAAGCAGGCAGGCACAGGGACCATGACACCTTTAAAACATGCAGCAGATGAATAGGAGTAACAAAAACCCAGAGAAGCTGACAGTGACCACCGACTGTTTTTAGGGGCTTGTTGAGAATAAATGGAACAACATACAAAGCATTAAAATAACCTTAGTAGAACCATGAAGTTTTCACTTTTCCAAGTTATCTATATCACTGACTTTAGCTCATTATTTAGCTAGCAGTGACAGCTGTGGAAAGCAGAAGGCTAACTTTAGTATTTATGAATACTGGTCCAGCAACTGAAGGGCAAAACTGGTGGTATCATATTGAAAAATGATTCTAACATCAACTAAAATGCGAAGCTTAAGTCATGGTAAACATAAATCACGATTATTTTCCAAATGAGTCACCAAAATATGTCTGACTTTTCTGGTTACAGCAGACACCAGATGACAAATACATTAACAATTCTTTTTAATAAAAACATTGAATCTTTTGAAAAACAATATTTTAATTAAAAAAAAAACCAAACCACTTTAATATTTACCTCAGAAACAAGAAGGCAGTTTCTGCTGCAACTTGGTCCAAAACCAAATGAAGCCTGTCAGTGTAATGGCTGCCCTCCCTCTTACTTTCCCTCCTTTTGTGGTTCTTTCTCCCGCAATGCATTGCAGTAGTTAAGAAATGGGGGAAAACGCCTGTAAATAATAATTAATACGGAAAATTCCTTCACATTTATACAGCACATTGTACTGTATTTTTTATAGATTTTTTTTTTTTTTTTTACAGTAAAATTTTTCACACTTGCATGTTTTAAAACATCAAAGCACCAAAGATAACCAAAATACAAAAGGTTTTTAAATGATAATTTCATTTCTTAAGGGGGAATAAAAGCTATCTGTCATGAAACGGCTGTGTGGCAGGCAGGATGTAGGACCCAAACGCAAGACACTCGGACGGAGGAGTAAACTCAAAGTGCAGCTTTATTCACTGGGAAAAACACTCTATTAAATAAACTCATGAAAACAAACCAAAACCAAAACCCTGAACATGGCAACTAAGAATTAACACTAGGCCACAAGGAGCACGGAGACAACACACAGTATAGAGAGGGTAAGACACGACACAGAGCAAAGAAAACACAGGGGTAAAATACACTGAGGGATAACGAGGGAATGGGACACAGGAGGAGAGCACAGCTGGGAGCAATTAAACATGACAAGGGGAAGCAAAACTAGACACACTGATGAAGGACATGCGACTTTCAAAGTAACACAGGAAGCACACGACAGAGACGAGACACTAAACAAAGGGGACACAGAGCACAGAGACAGAAGTGACACGAGACATGGCTGGGGAACAAGATAAATCATGATACATAATCAGGGGGAAATAACTAAACAAATACAAAACACTGGGTCACAGACCCAGGACCATGACACTATCCGTCCTATGTGAAAATGTAATCAGCCTTGTTTAATCAGGAATTAACTGTGATTAAGCACATTTTTTTTGAAAGCTGAATTCAGTTTCACTAGCCAAATTACTCCTGGACATGTTGAATTAATAATATAGAAAAAAATGATGGAAAAATGTTTTATTGTCCCAAAGCCTATGGAACTGTCTGAATATAGAATCACCACTTTAAACATTTAAAAGCACCAAAGTTTTTACATTTCACTGTAAAATGATACGCATGAAGTTCTCTTCTACTGCTATTTTTAAAAATACCATAACTCCGACTGTATGAAAGAAATTACAATAGCTATATATTAATTAATTTATGTAGCCGACTTAACAGTGCTTGTGCTCATTATTTTAGATACAGTTGTCTACCTGCTCAACATAAGCTGCTAACAAGTGAATCAGACTACACAGCAGACACTCCAAATGACAGCATTTACATAATAAAGTTGAAAGCAAAAGCAAATAAGTCTAATTTGCAAAACATCTCCCCTATTAGCAGTTTAGTTTTTCTCTGGATTATTTCTCCTTAATAAAGTGTGCCAAAATAAACCACCTATAAACCAAACATCTTTATGTGACTAAACTGAAATCATTTTAGTGAGAAAACACCAAAACAAGCTGTGACATTTAGAATACAGACTGGATATACTGTATTTTCTACACTGTTACAACCTTTGGCTGCTGCAAATATTGGAAAATTGTCTTCGAAAGCAAGTATTTGAGTGTTGAGATTGCATTTGCTTAAAATTCCCATACTGAGTCACTCCCAACAGCACATGTTTCACTGTGGACTGATGAGATAAAACCCTATCTCCGCTGGCCAAACAGCAAAAGTAATGCAGTATCAGTAGTAGATAACAGGATATTGATTGATTAAATTGCTGTCATCACAATTTCTGTCTCTCCCACTCGCTTGCAAATATAAATACACAATTTGAGAAACATGTTATCTGCTTCATCTGCTTCAGGGTGCTTTCCCTCCCTGAGTAGCTGAGGAATGTGTAAGTGTGTATGTGTGTGCAAGTGTCCTTTATGTCTGAGGATTTGGATGGAAAATCCCCATATCTGACAGCAGAGTCCATTAAGATTCTGCACAACACGCCTGTTGAGGTTTCACTCAAGGGTGGAGGGGGTATTCTCTAGCTTTACTCGGTCTCTCTCTCATTCTCTCTATTCTCCACCTTGCTGCTCTCTCTTTTCCCTGCTCCCTCATATTAGGTACACATCCACACACTCACGCACGTACACACACACACACACACACACATGCACGCGCTGAGTCAGTCTGCTACACCTTCCCGACCCAAATGCCTTCTCTCTCTTTCTCTCTCTCTTTTTTTATTCTCTCTCTGCAACACACTTGTTTCCAACCTGTCATTTGAGCTGCAATGGTACTGCAGCACAGTCAACTAAGAAAATGTCTTCACATGTATACCCCCACCCAGCAAAAAGAAGAAGAAAAACCTCTGGCATGGCAGCACTGGCAACAGAGAATGGAAGAGATGACAGTAACATGGAAAAGTGAAGAATGCACTGGACAGAATGGACACAGAATGGATGCTGGGAATTTATATTTTACCCTCATGTGTTTTTATGTATTGTCAAAAATACAATTCACATCTCTTAGTTCTGTGTTTCTAGGCTCCATGTGGTCTTAGCAAAATCACGTTCCACTTGCATGATTCCCATTGCAGCTCTAGCATGCCTCGATTCTATACCTTGCCACTTTGACCTAAAAACTCTTTTTCCACCTTTGACCTTGGTTGACAGAGATCTTTAAATGTGCAACTAACAAGATAACAGCTGGCATCAGGATTACTATGAAGTGACTTACGATTGCCAAAAATGTAACTCTGTGTGTCAAAGTTCAAAGAACTGTGAAACAACGTAAATTCATAAAAATTATCTTGAAAAGGAGAAATAGCTGTAACAAATCAAAGTAGGACATAAAGGTAGGTGACTGCAAAAAAATAAAAAGAATAACTTCTGCACTTGACCTATTTAGTAACATCAAGGCATTATTTATAGCTAACTAATATTACCTATATTTAATATTTTAATTTGCACTCTCCATGCTGTCTTTTATGTGGATTAGGGCGGGGCACTACAATTGGTGTGCCTGAAAATGTCTTTGTTACTTCATGAGTGCTGTCATCACATAATCACAGAACAACAAAGGCAGCAAAAAGATCAAAAAGACCTTTTTTTATTTGGTTCCTCAGTCACCTTCAGCAACAGATTCTCCTCATCTTTGTGCAAGGTATGCCTAATGAACAAATCTACATTTCACATAGACTTACCCACCGCAGACTTGTGCTGGTACAGCATTACACAAAAATTTATTGATGTCCACTATCTATTGGTATGTCGCTCTGTGTTAGCCCTGCAATGGATTGGTAAGGCTTTACACCTCCTATAATAGCTGGTATATCCTCCAGCTAAGCTGGACAGGCAGTTAACAAAACTGATGGATGATATCAATTTAACTCAATTTGAAATTGAATGCCATATTGATATGGAGCAATTATTTATATAATTGTACTGATTTGAATGATTTGAACATATCTCTGAGAAGTTCAGTGTGACCTGAATTCTTGCCTCTTTGTTCATGGCACTAGATGTCATGAAAAAGTTCAGTCTAAGATTTGCTTTTTTGTTGACAACTTCTCACACAAGTCTCACACATATTTGTGAGAAAAGCAAGTTCGTGATCGCAAGATGTTACCTCCCAGGGTTCTGGCACATCACCATTCTCAGGGACATATTCCTTTTTATATATTTTCATCTGAGACCTATCCCCTTGTTGCCTGATGTTTTAGGAAGGGAAATATTTATTGCATTAAAAAGGCAGATAAAACACTCTAGGGTTCCCCTAATTGGTAGTGGATAATCGTTTAAGATAATTTTGTCACCGTATGCTCAGCCTTTGTTGGGCCCAGGAGTCCAAGATTTCCACAGGGATATAAATAAGGTCTAGCAGTTTGGATTAATAAACAGGAAGCAGCTAATGTAGTGCCAGAGAAAAAATACATTTGGGATGAAAAACTAACTATAAAAATGTAAGAATTCTTCTTCTGTGGACACTTTGCTAACCAACCTAACCATAAATATAATTGCCTTCAAAAACATTCAAATACATTTTCTATTTTAATAAGGCCATTATCAAGGTGATATTATAGACAATGCATTTGAAAGCAGTTATAGAAATGACTCATAAGATGTGCCACAGTCACAGTAGAGAAAACAGTGGTTTGAGACCACGGCATGACCAAAAATTATTGGGACTGTGTGGTATGAATTTTAGATCTTGCTGCTTCCAAAAATAAGAAACAGGTCTGTAATCACTCGCAGTCAGTTGTCATCAAAGTCTTGGTGTATCAAGACGGCAGTAAGACAGTCTTGCTAATGGGGTCAAGTTGGCAATTACATGCAACCTGTTTGCAACAATAGGGTGATTGTCTTTGATAAATCAGTGACAACTGTAAATCTACTGCCATCTAAATACACATAAAACCACATTAAACATAAATTCACATTCATTGCTTACATTCAATTAAAGCCAAAACTGCATCGATTTTAAATAGAAATTCCTTCACAAATAGTGACACAGTTGCTGCAGGACATTGATTTAACTGCAATTAAGACACAGGCGCTCAACAACCTTTTTTCTATATCATAATATAACCAGAACACAACCAGTTGTCAGCCAGCTAAATCAGCTCCCCTATTGGTAAGAGATGTATCACAGGTGAGTTATGTTTATGCAGTCTGTCTGCATTTATAAATTAGATGTTAACCTTTATCTGTCTTAGAGTGACTGCAGTCGGTCTGAGTTGGGCCACAGTTGTATGGAGCCAGGTTGCATCGTAATAGGTAACCTGTGCAATCACTACAGTTGGTCAGTGAATACAAAAAAATTCAATGCAATCACCAGGCACAAGGTAGTTGCAGTCATATTTTGTTCTCTAGTGGGACTGAACCATTAGCTGCCCTAAAGTATTTAGTTGTGGTTGGTAAACAGCAGCATGATGATGGACATACCTTCTGAACCTGAACATTTATGCCCATGAATGAATACCTTAAACTTGTTTTCCTTCTCATGGCCAGTAGGTGCTGTCTCTTTCCTCAACGCACGTTTTGAAAGTGTCTGAAATGCACCAAAACTGCACCATTAAAACCACTCGCCTAATACTGTGTATGGTCTGCAACAAAGTTTAGGAGGGTGTTATATGTCAATATGACAGAGGATACACCCTACTTACTGGTTTTTGTTGCATCAGTCTGCGTCTCCCAATTAATTTGTGTGTTTCCCCTACAGCTCTGCATCACCCAGGCGGCAAAAAATGCACGTGCTCTTTGCAAACTCGTTCCCGGCTTGTAACCAGCGTGCTCTGCGGTCAAGGGTGAGCATTGGTTAATGGTGTTCGAATTGAATTGAATTGAATTGAACAGCCTTTATTGTCATTGCAGTTGCCTGCACTGAAATTGAACCATGTGACTGATGGAAGCCAGATCCTTTTATTTAGCAAAAGCCTGCTTTTACAACATATAAATGAATGCAGCACTTTAGAACCATTTCCCACCACTGATCCATCTGTCAGTGGTGCATTAAAGAGGTAATCAGGGGTAACACTTTAGACAGATGTCATCCCTTTAAGTCACCTTGAACACAAAACAAATTACAAAAGAACAAGTCACATTTTTAAATCAGGGACAAGGCTGTAAACAAACATGCTGTTCTAAGTGGACACATACAGTACATCACCACACAAACCAAGAAGAGCGCTTGTGCACTCATTCTGGCTACTGTTAGCAGGCAGTGGAAAGATAAAGATGCCTCAGGGCCATATCTATCTCTCTGATATCTGCACTTCAGGATCTTCTAATGGCATCACTATGCTTGCAAAAATATCCTCAATATGTTTACGTTTTAAGGATCTGAATGTTTTTGGCAGTCTGCACTACAGTGAGTTGAAAGCTTCAAGACACACTGTGAAACATATTATGCCAGCAGATTGTAACAGAAACAATTGCTAGGACTATTTTGCCAGCATAAAGAGTATACCAAAACTGATATGAATCTCAGAGACTACTTAGCTGTTCTGAAAAACTCCTATCAGCTAATTAGGTTTTAAAAATCATAGAAATCAACCATAAATGTCCACATTCACCCAAATATGTTTCACATCACAATGATGATATTTCACAGCAGTCGTCAAGTGAGTGATAGTGTTGCATGAAAACTACGACAACATAACTTCATTATGATTGTGATGAATTAATTAGCTTTACTCCTCAACATGAGCCAACAGTTGGAGTGTGAAATAGACACAAACACATCTTAATCCTTATTTAATTTAAGCAGCGTTTTCTTTCTTTCTTTTTTTTTCTTACCAGTGCTGCGTTTCCACATCTTCCCCCCCAAAAAAAACACACACATGGTATCTATTGTTTTTGAAATTAGACACATGGCATTTCACGTGCAATGATTGCTTGGTGTGAGGAAAAGGAAAAAAGTGTAGAAGGACACGAAAGGACATTTTGGGCCTGGAGTGCTCTCCGGAAAAGTCTTTGAAGTCAGATATCTTTGTTAGAGAGAAGCGAAAGCTGCAAAAAAAAAAAAAAAAGGTGGGACTTACAGAACTTATGTAAGTCTCCCAGATGGTACTGACTGCATTTGATCGATGACAGTGAGGCTATTCTGGAAAGAAAGTTGTGATTGGAGTTTCATCACAAATATTTCTTTGTTGTCACACCAAAAAAAGAATATTTATTACTAGGACAAGATTGCATGTATGTTTTAATATTTTGATATCTGGAAATCTCTTCACAAGGACATCTGCATATGTATTTTCAGAAATCTCCAAATGCATGCAGATGCATACACAGTGTCAACCTGAGGATTTCTGATGCTAGGCCAAACTTTAAAAACAAACAACAAAAAAGAGTGAAAGAAAATAAAAAGAACAGCTTCACACATTTTCTGTTAAAACAGTGTTCACCCAACCATAGAAGCCGGACAGCAGGAGCTCCTTGTAACACCCCTTCGGCTTTGTCTTTTTCACCTCGCATTCTCATTCATCTCACCTTGTTTATTTTTCCACTAGTTCTGAGGGTAATGGAAACAGGCAGGAGAGCCAATTGTAGACGATCCCAATGAAATTACCCCTGGAGAACAAGGCACGCATCAGTTCCCAAGCCGACTAGGTCTCGGTATTGATAGCCCCAAGATGAAACTGCTTCCCAATTAAACTCACTCATGTGTTAAAAAACAAAAAAAAACAAAAAACAAAACGTGAACTAATACCATCCCATTTTTGACAGACCCGCACGGGCCAGAGGGAGGCAAATGGCAATTTCACCCAGAGCACTTTTTTCTTTCTCTTTTCTTGTCTAGTTTTACTCAGAGGCTTGCGGTGAATAATTGACGTTTTGGCATCGGTTAACAAACAGTAAGCCTGACTCCGAGAAGCGCGTTTCAGAGGACAGAAACAAAGACGCCTTGAACAAAATTTGTAATGTGTATTAATGATGCAATTAAAGCAGCAATGACTGACGAAAAAATTGCCTCTTTGTAAAAGCAGTTTTCACTGCATTAAATATGTGTAACTCTTCCTCTGCTAAAACGTATTCCAACTTTCTCACTCACATTTTTCAACATGTCTCAAAGTAACTAAAAATGAAAATGCACATTTCTTTTTGTTGGAATAATGTGATGGTGACACGGCTTCCAAACAATAAGTTATTACAATCAGTTGTCATCTCAGATCCAACCCTTGTGAGAAATTACTCAAATTAGTTTAACTTTGTCTGCACAGCAGTGATGAATTCACGGAGCCGAAAACATGAAATAAATACTGTCATCTACAAATATTCGTGTAAGGACTAATTACATTGATTTTTTTTTTCTGAAGACATTGAAGGACTTGTTACTGAAATCTATAACTAAAATGTCATAGAGAGGCCATTCAATACAAAACAAAAACACATTTTATAATCAATGTAAAGAAGCCTCTGCTAGTATAAGTTTATTCATTCTTTTAACAGACTGTCAGTACAGTTTTTTCTTTTAAATTAAATACACTGTAGACATAATTAACCCATATAACATCTGCAGAAAATGTGTCGCTCACAAAACTGTCCATGTATGTAGTCATGTCAAAAAGAAAATTTTCACAGGACTCTATGTAGTCCTGCCAAAAACTGCATACACCCATAAGAATTAATAGGGTAGGCAGCATGTATGACCATTTCTATTAAAGCAGAAATTTTTGCAGTTTTAGCAGTATGTTAACACAGTATTGCAATCTTCTGAGGAATTGAATTGTCCCAGCAAATTCATCCAAGTGTCTGACCAAGCAATGTTCAGAGAAACTTCAAAAATCCACAAAACTCTACAGGTCGCAGTTAGCATGTTAATTGTTCAGATCATGATGGCATATTAGGAAAATGCTTTAACAAGAACTTAAGAGAATTATGCATAAAAAAAATTACAAAAAATAGCAAAAAACCTGAATGAATGTAAAGGAAAGTTAACCAAAAGAATGCAATAATGTGGGAGACTGGTCATACAACTCATACAGAAAACAACTGTTTCAACTTATTGCTGATCAAAGTGGTTCTAAAAGCCACTTAATCATGGGGTGTATTTAGTTCTCCAACAGGGTTCCAAGACACTCATGACAAACCAATAGGTAAGCAGAAACCTGAAAAGGTGCCCCTGGCATCAAATGGCTGGACTATTGAGAGCACCTGCTTCAGTGCTCAGTGGGCATGAAATTGAATAGAACAGTAGTGACACAGGGTATCATCATGCATCCGTTTATTTTGCCAGAGTGTTTTCTGCGTGCTTCCATGATTTTGCAACTGTGAACAAGTTCCCCTGTGACAATATGCCAGGGCACTGAGGGTTTTTTTTTTTTCTGTTTGTAACCAAATTCATATGTGAAGGGAAAAATGAAAGAATTGCTTCACAGCACTTATTATCTGTGAATTTTCTTTTGACCAGCTTGTTGATGAATACAAATAATCCAGCACTTGGCAATGGAAACTTCAAGAATTTAAAAAATAAAATGTTCTGTGAGTTGTATTGTGAGTAATTTTGGGTTGTACTGAGTGACCCACTGCCAGGTTCACAAAGTTCTAGGAGGTTTAATGCAATTAAAAGTTTCACTGTTTTGAGACATAATTCATTTCCCAACAATTAAAGCAAAAAAATTAGAGAAAATCTATAGAAAAAAAATATGAAAAAAATATGTTAAATATGTTAAAAAAAAAAAAAATATGTGAGCTACTGGGTGATACAATTTCAGCAAATCCTTAACTTCATGCTTCGTTTTGCATTTCAAATATCAGTGGCTTATCCAATTTCTGTGGTCTTTTATGTCTATCCAGAATTAATAGCCCAGAGGACCCCTCTATAAATGAGCGACCTCCTTATTAATAAAACAACAGTGCTGCTCCAGTGCTCAGGAACAGAGATGACACTCAAATCTCACTCTTAAGCAACCTTGGAAGACTGTAAATATGAGCCAAGGGGAGGTTAATGATTTTCCTAACATGCTTTCATCACCTTTATTAAAGCTGCATTTTGGCTTTCTGCCTTTTTGTTGGAACCTGCACTGGAATATTGCCGTGTCAATAATTACAGTATTCCACTGAAATTATAACCGATTCTCTAAAACCCTAATCCCTCAAAGAAATTGTCCAAACCTAGCTCAGTAACTAGCCACTGTAGCAAAGCACAGCAGGTTTCTGGGGTTTTCTTTAATGAATTTGGGGAATTTTTCACTTTCAGAACTCTATTTTAACCAAACTGTATAAATTTTAACCCTTACTCTCAAGGCAAATGGGAACCATGAGGAGGCCGCTAGGCAAGCTGCAACCACCAAGTACCTGCAGAGGGTCAGGCAAGTCAAAGAGTCAGCTGAACGGTAAGAACAAGATCCGGGCTACCAACACCTACACCCTGCCTGTGATCAGGTACCCTACTGGGATACTAAGCTGGCCAAAGGGGGAGATAGAAGCCACTGACATCAAGACAAGGAAGCTCATGACCATGCATGGAGGGTTTCACCCCAAGTCCAGCACCCTGAGGCTGTATGCTAAGCGGAGGGAAGGAGGCCGGGGACTAGTGATGAGACCAGGATGAGACAACGAACATCCGCAAATACATCAGGAAGATGGCCCCAACCGACCGCGTACTCAGTGAATACCTCAGGCAGCAGAAACCCAAGAAAGAGGAGGAAGACGAGGAACCATAATGGAAGGACAAGCCTCTGCACGGTATGTGGAAGTGGCTGACATCCAGAAGTCCTACTAATGGCTGGACAAAGCTGGACTGAAAGACCGCACAGAGGCACTAATCATGGCAGCACAGGAGCAAGCTCTGAGCACAAGATCCATAGAGGCTGGGGTCTACCACATCAGAAAAGACCCCAGGTGCAGGCTGCGTAAAGATGCCCCTGAGACAATCCAGCACATAACAACAGGGTGCAAGATGCTAGCAGGCAGGGCATACATGGAACGCCATAACCAAGTGGCCGGCATAGTATACAGAAACATCTCTGCCGAGTATGAACTGGAAGTCCCAAGGTCAAAGTGGGGGACGCCCCCTAGGGTGGTGGAGAATGACCAGGCTAAGATCCT
>VVHJ01041979.1:1990-19546 GCA_015107715.1 Tylochromis polylepis | reverse complement strand
AACAAATAATAATAATAAAGAGCAATCAAGTGGACCATGGCAAAGCCATAATGATCCACTTGGAAAAATAAATCCGTTGGGCATTTTTTTTGGCCTTCAGACAGTAATTCTGATTGCTACAGTGCCGAATGGGACAGGCAAAAAGAACAACAACAAAAAAGTTTTTAAAAATCTGTGCCACAACCACTTTAAGAAAGGACAAAGAGGGAGAAGAGCTTTATTACTTCCCTACATAACTAACAACCAAGATGTAAAAGCATTGAGCTATTACTATGAAAAGTGCTGCCATTGGAGTTGCGCTGGAAACACCAATATATATCAGAAAATTAATAAATGAATGTCTGATTTTTAGACCAGTGACCTGTCCCCGCCTCTTACAGCTGGGATAAGCACCATTTGTTTAACAGACGGTGAATAATAAATCCCCATCCAAATGCTGAAGCTCTGTGACATTTACAGTTTTGATAAGATAAAGGTTTGTCTTGAAGAAAATTTTCAAATCAATTTCTCATATTATGGTATTTCTGAACAGGGCATATGAACAGAAAAAAAAGTCATCTACATTAAAGGAATCACGATTTTAAGCCCTACATACACGTACGTAAGATCACAACTTTACGTACAACCTCCAAAGGTTCTGACTCTCTGGGAAAAGTTTGTGCGATGGCTGACCAGAGCAAAGAAGCACACATATTCAGCTCTAACAAGGTACCTTTTGCCAGACTGCTACGTGGTGCCTGTGGCACAAAGAATTTGAAGAAAAGAATCTGAAGAAAGAACGAAAGTCATTTGCTACTTGTACTACAAGCAGAAAACATTTAAAAAAGTGCTATTTCCACAATGACTTATAATGGCCATTCATCACAGGTGGCTGATCTTATCACACTCTCTTAAAGGGATAATTTCCCTTTAACATTTGCACAGTAGTTTAGACTTAAGACTCATCAACTGACAAGTGAAAGATAAGAGAAAAGCAATAAACCATAAAGCCAAAGCAGCTCATGTGGAAGAGAAGTAATGATGACCAAGGATTAAAAGTTAGGGTAAAAAAAAAAAAACGAGTCAAATATTAATATATGGACACTTTAGTTTACAGAGATGCCAGTAATATTTGTCATTATAGCCTAAGACTGACACAACAGGTTTTATGAGAGTGAGACTATTTTACAGGGTTGCTTTAATTATGTATCTATTTTAATGGTCTAAAACTAGGCTGCACTTTTTTTTTTCCTTTTAGACTTTTATCCAGCTTTGACATATTCTTGTTTGTAAGTGGTCAGAGTTGTGGCATAGCAGAAGGTGAAATTTTGAATCTAGTTTTCTGGCTGTTGTTAATAATGATCTGTATTTACTCTGTACTCCGTGGTACTTGAGTGCATTCTAAGAATAGTGTGGAAAATTTTAATTAAAAAAGAAAACGTCAAAAAAGATCTTGAAAAACCAGGTAAAAGAAGTGACAGTATTTCATGCTCCACATAAGCAGCTGAGTATTTACTGCTTTCACATCTTCCTGCTTTTTATGAAAATGACAGACAATGTTCTGAGTGCTTGCCGAGGTGATCTGTCAGTGCTGAATAACTGTGTGCTTCAGCTGGTGAAAGAAATGTCTCTCCCACTCATCCCCATTCCACCAAAATAATTTGACTGTCAACAGAAGTACAATTTCTTCTCTTTAGCGACAAAAATCCTGTGGCAGTGACAACTTATTTATGCTAATGGCAGTTTTTAGGAGGCAGATTAGCCGTATGCAGCAACAGCAGAGACTACTGGCCGGATTTTGGATTTAAAAAATGTCTCATTCCTTTCCAGTCTGAGTACAACTTTGAGATTTTCAGCTTGGATATGCTTACTGAAGAGCGTGCTCTGGAAATTCCTCCAGTGAGCCTGTCGGTGTGTCTCCTAGAATTTCCACTTGCATGGGACACAAACACACACAACGCTTAAAAAAAAAATCACCAATGAAAGGTGAGAACCATAAAGGTCGACTATGCCATGGGGGATTTCTTTTTTCACACCGATAAAGATCAATTTGAGTGTCTGAGGCTGTTGGTAATAAGATATAAGACGGTTGTAGGGGGACGTGTCTGCCAAAAATCTATAGCAGAGGCCATCCATTTTACCCTGCCAACTGGGAGTTAACAGTGAAGACTCGACAGCCAGCACACACACATACGCACTACAATAAAATGGTTTACACCTGGTTCTGTTTTCTCCGGGATCTGCCGGTGTGGAGCTGTGCTCTGGGATAGTTTTATTTTAAACCTTTATTCAGTTTTTTATCATCTACATATTTATTCTTTCACTTTTATTCAGCTGTGGGTGGCCAGACAGGTGCATTTGGGGCTAGGCCCTTATCTCTCCAAATGAGACTGGCAGCTGGCATTTTCTTCACACAGAGATTGCAGAGGGGAGGGGGGAGGGAAAGTTTTCTTCGCACTTTTTTTTTATCGGACACGGCACTGACCTTCACAGCAGGGTCTGACACTGCTCCAACCACTAAACTCTTCCCTCATCCAAACAAGCTAAGGGAAAAATTGAAAACGGAGAATAAAAGTCACGTGAAAGGCATCGGAAACTTCTGCTCCTTGGTCCCATCAGCTGGGATTCTCTCACAGAACCAACTCAAATGTCATAGTATTGATATTTTGCATCACTCTTAGATTTAAAATCCGGTCTGACTATGTTTGAATACGGATCAGATTAAGAAGTGTGTGTGTGTTTGTGTTCATATAGTGGGTATTTGATGTAACTGGGGTACAGTAAAAGGGTTCTGGTTAGCTGGATAAAAGGGGGTTAGCATGGTTTAATGCTTCCTCTAAAAACAGTTTAAACCAGTGGTTCCCGCGCAGAGCCATTGTGGGGGGGGGCACGGTATGAATTTTTTGAAAAATGTGTTGATAGCAATGTTGAATATTCTTACACATTAAAAAAAAAACAAACCCCAAAACAACTTCACGTAAAATAATTACACCATAAAGATGGTTTGTTTTTCTGTTATTTAAAAGAGGTAGTAGTTTATTTTACTGCTACCTGTAATTTATTGCAGTTTACCTTTATTTATTTACTTGTTTATAAAAGATTTGAGGTGTGAAATAAACTGCAATGGAGTTTGAAAACAAAATTTGTGTGTGTGTGGTTGGAGGATGTGTTTGTGCTGGGGGGGGGTTCTTGTAAAACAAAGGGGGGCCTAGCAAAAAAGTTTGGGGACCACTGGTTTAAACCTACATGAAGCTATCCAAAAAAGTCTCATGGTAGTTGCCTTTTTTTTTCATTTCAGTAACATTGCCATGAAAAATTAGTACTGCAGTTTAATAGTATGACAAAAACTGCTTTAAACCTTGATTATATTTTCCACTAGGTACACTAGGGTCTGCTTGGGTCTGAATGACATAAACTGGTAAGTGTGAGGGCTGTGCAGACATCAGAGACTTCAACGAAGTACAACAAGAATGATTACTTAGCTGTTGGGTCTGCCGTGTCGATGTCTGCAAGAGATTTTAATCAAGGTTTTAGGAGGAACCCTGGAAGCTAGCACAATGAATCACTGGTGTTTAAAATAAAAAGAAATTAATTTAATTAACGCTAATAGGTGTTTACTAATTAAGCTAACTAGCATTAGCTGATAACTTTGTACTCCACCCTTTTGTCTAAATATGGGTAATCCTGGCTCCAGATAACCATGATGGCTATGGCTTCATAAGCTCAGCTGTTGACAAGCTAAAGTGGAGGCTTCAAAATCCACATAATACAAACCAACGATGTCACGCTGGCTAATTCCACTGTTTATATACAGTCTATGGTGATATTTCATTGAACTCAATAATCCTTATGTTGTAGAACAAAGAGCTAGTACATCAGTTGAGGACAGACAAAATTATGTGTGTTTTATGCTGGTTGATCAAATATTTCAGTTCAAGTTCTGTGGTTTAGTTTAGCAGCAATCTAGAATTCTTTAAAAGGAGTTACTGCAAACATGTCTGGTATCATGGCATTCTGGCAGGTTTGTTGTCATTCTGATAACAAATCTGATCATTTAAAAATAGCTTACATCACAGGCAGACAAAACTTTTCCAAGAAAAAGAATGCCCATATCTAAAATGTCAATCTAATTTTATAGGTCACTTTTGCAGGTGGCATTAGATAAGTTGGCAGTATGTGAAAAAGAAAGTGTGCCGTGGTTGAAAATACTGAATTATCATGAGTGTCATCTTGTGGCTTACACAGAGAAAACTTTGTAAAGTTCACAGCAGTACAATGGGAGAACGGCTTTTTATCCTGGGTGTGTTTCAATCACTTTTCATTACAGAGGCTCAGAAGCAGAGGCTTGCTGAAAGCTGTTGACAAGCTATAGGGTTTAACATAAAATATCTTTCTGTGTTGGTAGAATCAAAGTAACAAGAAAACACATCTCCCTGGGGAAAGCGCTTCTCCAGCAATTATCCTCCAACAGCTCCTGTCAACTCACATATTGTACAAATTTAGAATAATGGATTCATGCTCTGTCACTGTTAATTTGTGCAGAGCTGCTGTACAGTGAATCAAATCAATTATTAGAGTTTAATGTCAGATGTAATTTATAGGCTTGGTTATACGCTCTAATAATGAATACAGCAAAAGCGTAGTTTGCACCGCTTTATTGGATGCAGTGATGGTCACGTGACATTTCTCCATCTCTAGTTTAGTCTAATTTTCCCAGCTCATCCTGTTAATGATTCTTTCATTTTCCATCTTGCGAGAGACCCCATATGAGGAAGCTGTGAACAAGTCTATGAATACAGTTGAAAAGCAATTCATCATGGTGTTACAGAGCATTTTAGCTATTGATCCAACACATTAGACATAGCACAGTGTGATTTCTCTGCTGCATAGGTGGGGGAGTGATTAAAATAAAGCCTAATAAATGTCTGACAGAAAAAACCCAAAAACATTTGCCATTTCTTTCACTGTGGGGCCTCATCAGTGTCGGTGAATCAGTAAGTCACTGTCAAGACACTTTAACTTCGATTATTCTGAATTCCAGCTTTAGTAGGTTTTAGCTGGAGAATAATACATAATCAGAACGCAAAGGAGGAAAATGTTGTGAATCATATATGCTAATGCTTTCACAGCCACTTTACAGCAAAGACAAAGTAATACAGCAATACAAAGTGCATTACTATTTATATGAAAGATGAAATGAAATGAAACCCTTCTGCCTGACAGTGAAATGGTCTATTGGAATAACATGGCACTACGAGATCTTTAGGATACAGCGGAATCGGATCAGTCAGGAATTTGTATGTAAGGATGAGGATTTTCAACCCTGTGCTGGATTTAAAAGGAAGCTGATGAATAGTAACAAGTAAAAGATAAATATAGCCTCTTCGTCTTGTAGTCTGGTAGTACTCTTGCATTTTGTATTACCTGAAAGCTTTTTCACGGAACGTGTGTGGACAATCTCATAATGATGAATTACAATAGTGAAGAGGGCGTAACAAATTCTCGAGCTAGCTGTTTGGCATTTGTGGGTGTTTAATGTGTGAATTAATCCTGCAAAGAGTTTTTTGGATTTCATTTAGCTATGTCTAACTTTGCCTTTGTTGCTATACTTAAAGTCATATATGTATAATCTTACTATGATGACTGTAGCATAAGTAAGTCTTTATGTATCCGATCTCCTAAACGGGTGGGCCATTGAATGAATTTAACTTACGGTCACCAAAATTTGCATCTGAGAATGAATTTTCAACTCTGTGCTAAATACATAAAATCTGAAAAAGCATCACATTGGCAGAATTTAAAAACACTGGCATAATGTAAGAATTATTTAAATGAACTGAGTAAATAAAGCAGTGCAAAATGAGTGCTAGAGAAAGAAAAGCATGAAAGAAAGAAAGAGATTGTGTGCTTAGGTGAAGAAAGACAAGTTTCAAAACTGTAATCTGCTGAACTCATGCAGATTTTTTTGGGTTTTTTTGGTTATTTAAAAGGATTTGGTATCATGGGTACTAGTTAAGAACAGGATACAACTGAAATGTCACGCCTCATATCAAAATATGTCAAAAATTCAATCTCTTTGTTTCTGTATTTGGACAATTCTCCTTTCTTTGTGACAGTCAGCATGACTTTTAAAGCCACTGTATTTCAATTGGATGCAGATTTGGTGCCTACACCTCAAGAAACAGAAAGGAAAGAAAGGGCTGTCTTAGAGAAGTGAAAGCTTCTCACTTTCTTTTCTCAAAGAGAGTGGGAAAATTATTCATCTTAATGGTAGCTTATGCCACCACCTTCTCCTCCATCTTACCACGTGTGTCCATGAACACATAAAATACGACATACAATTTCTGTTTAAGGTCAAATTATTGTATTTTAAGTATATTGCATTGTTCATATGCATGTACATGAAACATAAACTTATATCAATTAAATAAATTTCATCACTATTCCCCAAAATGCAGAGACTCTGTAGTCTGCGATGAGAAGAAAATGATGTCAGTGAGACGAATATATTAGCGATACAAGCTAAAACAAAAATACACCCACCAAAAAGAGAAATTCACTAACATGAGCTCATTAATAGCACATGCAATAATCAGGAAATGAGACGATGGAAACGAGATGAAAGAAGGACAAGAAGAAAGAAAGAATACAGTAAACAGGCATTGATCTAAACGTGTGAAAGGTCAACAGAGGATAAGTTCACACATTCCTTTTTCTACCTTTCAGAAACTTTCACCATCCTCTTAAACCCCGACACTGTACGCTGCACAGCAGCTTTATTCTTTCTGCCTCTCCTCTGTTGCTGCTTCTCTTCTCTCAGTTCAAAAAAATTTGTCTCTTTCTACCGCTCTAGCTCAGCCTCTCTCTAACATTTCCTAGTGATTATAAATAACTTATAGAAGACATTTCAGAGAGAACAGCTTTGCCGCAGGAGCTGTCCCAGCAAATGGAATATAATAACCCACCTCACCCATTCTCCATCTCTCCCCACCGCCACCTTCCCTGCATGCTGCAGGTCCAATCGGTGCAGCAAGAAATATCAGTAATTAGGCAGAGAGCACATCTTCCTGCAATTATAGCCTGATATCTGAGACATTCGTTATGCTTGTTAGTGGGGACTGCTGGCTTCATTAGGAGAGGAGTGAACGATAGTAACCGCAATAAAAATGATTTATAGCCACAATGCTGCTGACCTTTGTCGCGCATCACCCCCCATCTTCTTTTTCTTATTCTTCCAGTTTCTGTCATCAAATGGAATAATAATATAATATATTATAATAGAAACAGTCTTCAACAATGATAGATCTGTTTTTGGTTGAGGTACAAGGTACAGTGAAATGAGGAAATACCACACTTCATTCAAGTGAAGATGGATGTAGAGGAATCTGTGACTGGAGGCAACAACATAGCAGTACAGCGCTGTCCAGTGACTCAAAATGTCAACTCTTTGCAGTGTTATTGGTTTTTTTTCTCTTTTCTTTATTTCAGATCTGTACAAATGGAAAAAAAGGTATTTATTGTATTTTTTTTAAAAGGCCATTTAAAAAAATACATGAGAAAAGGCTGAGGAATGCCAGATTACACAAGAATTGAATTGAAAATGGCAACAGATCTTATGGTGTGATGATTCCAAATTTGAAATGGAGAGCGGTACAACAATGAGTTCCTGCAGCTGTCTGTAACACACGGTGTTGGGTGTTGTGGTTAGGGGCTTCATTTTGGTCAGTGGTGTTAGGGGTCTTATCAAAATTGAAAATGGAAGTGTGAATGTAGAAAAGTACAGTCAGGTTGTGATCCACCATGCAATATCATCTTGAAAGAGTCTGATTGGAAACAGCTTCATTTTTCAGTATGACAATGATCCCAAACACACTGGCAGTGCAGTAAAAGCATGGATAGAAAAGCAAACAATGGAACACTATGGACTGTCTCCCCAGAGCCTGGATCTCAACATTATTAAAAAAAGTGCAGGGTAATCTTGTCAGGGAATGTAACACAAGACTGCTAACATCTAGACAAGATCTCTGGGATGTCATTCAAGAAGTCTGGAGAACTATTCCTGAAGGCTACTTCAAGAAAACACAAGAAAGAGAGTTCACACTGTGTCGAAGAATAAAGGTGGTCACACCAAATATTGACTTTCAAGCTTTCAAACTTTCAGTTTAAGGTAAGATTGTAGGAACTCTGTTTTTGCCTTGTATACTGAATTTACATGTATGTTTGCATTCAGTAATTATAACGATTTCCCATTTTCTGAGCTACAATAAAAAGAATTGAGGTGTGGCTCAAGACTGTTGTCCATCACTGCATGTTAATGTACATTAAACATTAAAGCTTATACATACGTTATTAGCGTGGTTTTTAGATCAAAAAAGGTTCTTATTGAGTAGAAGAAAATAAATCAAATCAGTAATAAAATTATATATTAAATTATATACAGGTTTTCAAAATACTCTGCATAAACGGTTTCATCATTTTCACTAAAGTGTCATCATTAAAGTTTGTGTTCATTTCAGTCTGAAACAGGGCTGTAACACATGTTACTCTATTGCTAAAGTTGTTGTGAGAGCTGAATATGTAGAATTTCTCCTTAAGTATCTAAATGTCAGTGTTTGGCTGTCTACAAATGTTTTCATGGAGTCGAGGTTTGTTGAAATTTCTTGCGCCATTAAACTGAAATCTATTTTTACTATTTCCCTCTGTTGACAAACCATATGAATGTTTTCTATTAGGCTGAGAAGCCCTGCACAACTTAAGTGGAAGCGCCACATAATGACAGGCCCTGTCAGTCCTACTGCGAACGTCAGGAAAGGAAGTAGGTAAAAAAAAAAAAAAAAGTATTCCAAGAGAAGAAAACTCACTTTTATAAAGCCAACAGTGAATGATGAAGACACTGTGATTTTTCAGAAGCCACATTTTCAAGCACTGATTAAGTCTTTGAAAGTTTTCCATACAAATGCAAATACAGAGAGCACGGATGATAGTCGTTGTTGAAATGAAAGCTGTGCAAAAATTGAGGTGATGACATTTTTGTTTTGTTTGGTGTTCTTTCACGAAGCAGGCAAATATTCAATATATGCCCTTCTTTGATTTTTCTCCTTTTATTTTTTTTAAGGTGTTATTACTTCTAAAAATAGTCCAAGCTTAAAAAAGGATCAGTAATCAACACAGAGAAGAAGAGTGACTGCATTTTTTTTCTTGTAGTGTGCTAATTAAGTGCAAACCTTTCAGTGAGAAAGAGATTATATACATACACTCATCACGCTCATAAATGTCACGGTAAGTTTGGGCTTTTAATGATTTCTTTGAATTGTTTTAGAGTGGAATGATTATACAGCATAAAGAACAACAAACAAAAAAACAAGAACTGTGTGCACAAGATTCAAATTATTCAGATTCAGAGTCAAAAGTATACATACATCTACACGAACATTTGCACAAGTTGCACCTCGACCAGATTCTTTTGGTAGTCGTCACCAAATTCCTGGCATAATTCTGGCTGGATATTTGGCCACTCTTCTTGGGAGATCATTTAAATTAATTGGTTTCCTGGCACAGACCTAGCTTTTAGACCACAAGTCCACAAATTTTCAACAGGTTTTCAAAAATGTATGCATCTGACCCTGTGCAGATTAGAGAAAATCCTAAATAAATTCTAACTTGTGCACCCGACTCTTGGTTTTTTGAAGTCGTTAAAGATGTATGCTGTACAATCGTTCTACCCTGGAAAAAGAACAGTTTAAAGAAAAGCCCAAAAATGACCATGACATCCATGCCTGTGATGAGTATATGTAAACTTTTGACCACAACTGTACTTGTTAACAAGCTATGCAAAATATGTTGGTAATAATTTTTAAAAGAGAAATATATTTAATCTTCAAATAAATGTAAACTTTCAATTCAGTTCAACAGTTTAACCCGTTTACAAATGCAGACTGCATGATGCAGATCTTCAGTGTGGGTTACAGAATGTTTTTCTATAACTTAGATAGTTAGCCTCTTCAGGTCTCTGTGAATGAGATTTTCCACACAGATTTTCCTCTCATTTGTGGTTCCAGAGTGCGACTACATCATTGTTTATTTTTAGGAGAGCAGATCTCACTGCTTTAGTTTTTTCGTTTTTCTCAGCTCTTGGTCACTGTGAACCACCTGCCGATTCCTCTGTGTTCCAGCATTTTGTCAAACGTTTTGTACTGTGACTGCAACAAGAAGAAAAGACACAGTTTCTAAGGCTTGGATGACAGCTCTCCAATATTTTGCAAGTAAACACTGCAGCAATACTCCACACAGAAATGGCATACATGAACAGCCAGGCACAATTTGACACTAAGTCTTAATCTCTCGCTTGTCGTTCCTTATACAACTCATTTGTCTGTGATTATGTATGGATCAATAACAAGCAATTAACGAGCCTGGCTGAAGAAAAGTATCCTCCAACAGAGGTTTCCAGATGTGTATATAGTGTAAATTCAAGGACTGTACTCATTATGTTTGCATGGTTTAAACTTAAGGCCTTCTGAATGTAATCAGCTGGCAGAGGCAAACATGCTTCTTTGTGTTCCTTATTCAACATCTGGAATATATTACTGAATACCCTCACCAATCAATACATCAGAGCAGTGTTTGTGGGCATGTGCCCCCCAAAAAAGCTGACATCAGTGTGATGGGGAGATACAAGTAAATATTTCTGAATCCAGAACCTCCTTGCTGTGAGGCAACAGTGCAATCCAATGATATCTGTGTTTCTGTCTGTGCTACTTTGCACACATTAAATGCAGTGTACTGTAATTCCATTTACCTTTCAGAATCTCGCAGTATTGAAATCAAAATCTAATGAGATTTGTGGGTAATAGTAAAATGTAGTAGAATCTAGTAAAACCACAGCTGTTGATATAATCCAGAAACTGGAAGTTAAGTTAAAGTTAACATCAAGTTGTTTCTCTCTGTTACCAATGTGCTGCTAATGAAAGAAACACCAAAAAGATTCTGGAAAATGGCCATCTGATTTGGTAAGTTTTCATAACATGCACCCCAGAAGCCTCAGAAAATTCTGACCATGATGTGTTTGAAACAATTCAGTAAAAAGTATTAAACAGTCTTTTTTTTAAAAAAACAAAACAAAACAAAAACTTCCAAACATGGATATTTTAAAGCTCTTTTCCCCACTCCCAGGAATGCATTTATTCATTGTTCATTTTGACTTAAAGTGCTTTAAATCAAACAAAATAAGACTAAACATACCTGACAACTATGAAGAATGAACTCCCTGTTGTTAAATTCACGGACTTCCAGTTTGTATTCTCATGAAAGATATATTTTTCTTCCTTTCTAGTGCCATTTCAACTCCATAAATTGAACTGGAATGGTTTAAAAGCTGTTTTCACTGCTAACAATAAAAACACACAATGCCTCTTTCAGCTATATCAGGCGCAGTAATGGCCAACAGATTTACGTGCCCTTGTTTTTTTGTCTCCCAGTAAATTTCAGAGCTTTAACCAATGAGGTGACTTGATTCTAGTTTTGTATTTTGTGTCAAAGATGTACTTTTAACATGTGAGAAACATTTTTCTCATAGAGTAAATGGATGCACTTGCCAGATGAAATGAATATTAAAGTGACAGCCTACATCTGAAAAAATATAAGTTCAAAAATTTCTATGTAACTTTTAAAAGCATAACTTGGTGGCACAGAACAGCATGCATGATGTTGCTGATACCATAGTTAAAGTATATGGCTGGTACACAGTAATTTCTGAAATATGGTGGGATGTTAATATTTTGTAGATGGAAGATGGAATCTGAGTCACACTTGTGACCAACTGTGGACCCATTTCTCATCTTTTTTCATCTCTCGTTTCTGCTCAGTTTATATGTAAATATATATTTAGCCTCCGTGTTTGCAGCTACGTCATTAGCAGCTATTGCTCACAATGTTTTAGACATTAGGGTGTCAAATAATCGCTTTTTAGTTCATATATATAAAAAGCTCCCTAATCACATCGTTTCAAGATGCACACACAATGAGCCTGCCACTTAAACTGAAAACATCTTCATCTGAAACTCCCACAAAAACTCCTCTCTCGTTTCCTTGTAATGACATGCAAATGTCAAAACGTGTTATTTAAGGATATTTATCCCGAAATGATTACATTTGACTATTTCTGCTAGATAAATGGAGAACTTATCTATGGTTTTTACTAAATTGAGGGAGGATTACATGTAGCTGAGGGTTGTTTTTTTTCCACTTCCTACTTTTTCTCCTTTATTCGACTGCAGCAAATTCCTTACTTCTGTCTTGGAATATTTTCCACACAAAGGCAGATTTATTCGTTTTAAGAAAACAAGATTTAGAGTTCTGTTCCAAAGAAAACAACTTGACAAATGGGCATTTTATTAGGGTGGAAGTTGTAATTTGGACAGAGGTACACGTTCCCCTTTTATTTTCCCCCTTTTCTAGGCAGGTGCCCTAACAAGCTATTTGGAGAAGACGTCATTAGTGCAGAATTAACGATGTGATAGCTCAACAGCTTTCCACTCACAAAGACTTCAATATGCTGTCCCAATGCCAAGCTAAAGGTAGTGTAGCAGGACCTGATACTGTTATTTCAGCCAGGACCACTATAGTGAAAAGAGAATTATTATTTCCCTTCACAGTAATTGATATTTGTAGGTACTACTCTGTTTGTGGACTGCAATGACCCCAGAACAAATCAAAGCAGGCATTAATAACAATAGATTTGACACTATTCACCTAGTCATACAGGCCGAGAGAAAAGGTTGGCAACCAATAGGGCAACCACCGGCGGTTGCTGGACATTACAGCGAGTTGCTGTGAAGTTGACTGCCAAAGCCAGAGTCACGCATGCTTATAGATCTGTCTGTAACCTTCTGGAAAAGTGTGTATACCGTGACAGGTTGGAGAGTGGTTGCTGGCAGTTGCTAGGTGAAACTGGTTGCAAAGAGGTATATGGTCCTGCACCAAGAACCTCCTTGTGAATGCTTTGGTTGCTAGCAGTTGCTAGCAGTCATGGAAAGCAACAACTAGTAGTGAAACTGTTAAAAGTGTATTGCAAACCGAAAATGGAGACCGACCAGTCACCTTTAAAGTAAACGCTTATCTTTTGAAATGTTTTGGTTGCAGCAGTAAGACACAACTTTTACTGCAAAGGTAAACAGTCTCAGTTTCCTGATCGAAGTATAAACAGCAAGTGTTTGCAAACAAGTCGTCTTTCATTCAATCTATGGGTGACCGCAGCAATCTGCTGGTGAACAAATCAGTAACAAAGTGGATTTGGGTGCAACACCCTCTTTGATTTCACCTGGCAACAGCTAGTGATCTGGCCAACTGCTTGGGGAACACACACTTTTACTTAGCTAATGGAGATTGCCAGGGGGTTTTCCAGTCGATCAGTCTCTGAAGCTGTGTGAGTGAGCGCCTAGGACACCATGAAAGGAGGATATCATGGAAGTGCAAATGATCCCTGCACAAATGTGAGCATGCTAAAAATGACTTAAATAGTGCACCCTGTATACGATTTGCCAGTCAGAAGGGTATGTGGGTTGACAGTAGGCTTGATTTACTCATCAACTTGCATTCAAGTGGGACATGAAGATAAAAATGGATTCCCAAAAAACACAAAAAACCCACTCAAACTTTAAGCAAATTGTTTTTTCTGTTTTCAACAATAGATTACAGATAACTGTGTCCTGTTTACACCTTAGTAGTGTTATACCACAGCACAACATCCCATTCAAGTGAAGAACCATGGCCGAGCAATTATATCCACAATATTTTATTTTTCAATTTTACATTCATCTTCTACTTCTATCCTATTACATGCTCTGTTCGGCATCTTTAATGATGATATTACACTGGTGCAAAGACAGGACAATAATCAGTCTAAATGGCCATTTGGTCAACAACTCTATTTCGCTGCTCCCTCAAATTACCAATGTAGTACTTCAGTGTGTATAATGCCAAGTAATTAACTGAGCTCAGTGGCTCAGTTGCTGTTACTACTCAGTTTAAACAATACAATTGATTTACCACCATCAAGTAATTTGAATTATGCAAATCTAAGGTTTCAGCTGTTTTCTTTAACTTGTAGTTTACAGAATAATGTCTTTAAATAGCCCCACGAGTCTGATAATCCTAAAAACCTTCCTCAGCAGCAAGAGGCAACTTACAACAGGGTCAGTCCTGTCTCAGTTTTAGAAGTGCATCCACACAGGTAACAAAAACAGAAGAGGAAGTAGTGGAAACAGATGTAATGGTGGCATAGGAAAATACACACAATCTCCTGAGCATTGGTAATTAACAAACTCATTTTTTATGTCTCTGTGATGGTTAATCCGCTAGTATGTGTAATCTTTTTAATCAAAGGGATATTTTTAATGCTAGAATATAATTATTGTTATCCATTTACAAAAAAGCTGAAAAACTGTTAAAGAATTTTTTCTTATTAAGATGACAAGCTACAGCTAATTCCTGCATTCCCAAACAGAAAAAAATAGTTGTTGGGGCTGAATGTCAGACTTTACATTCTGTCAAAGTCCAGAGTGCCAATTATAAAAATGTTAATTCAGTTTGTTATTTGCCTAATAAATAATATTTTGTATTGCAATTAAAATTTTGTCTAAAACTAAAATATAATTTTTAGTTTATAAAATTAGTATGAAATGACAAATAAGTGCACATGAAGATTTTCTAACTGTAACCAAAAATGGTGTGTGTATATATATATATATATATATCAAATATAAAAATAAATAAATATTGAAGGTTATTCAGGTGAAATAAACAGTGATGATTTGTGTGAGTCACAGGAAAGAAGTGTGGTATATACTATTTCTAAATATCCAGCCTGGTGTTTAATCTTCCATGACACTCATATCTGAATTGACATGGGTGGGCCTGTCCACTGGAAATGAAGTCACCATTTATTTAGCCAGATCTATTAGCAGAATGGGAATATAGCATTCATAATTAAGTCATCATTAGCGTAATCATCTGTAACTATGAATCAATCTGCAACCTCACTGCTAAATGTCACTAAATCCTGTACACCGGCCCATTAATGAAATATATGACTGAAATGCCCTGCAGAGGACACACAGAGCCAGGAGGCAACAACTGGTCAGGCTCATAAAAGAAAATTGATGAAAATTAAGGTTGCTAATAAGTATAAATCCAAACCGACCCATAAGCTTCACAAAACAGATATCTGAGATAGATTAAATGATCAGTTATGCACATTTTTTGGAAGGTAAAGCCTGAAATAAGTTTCTTTACCTGCCACCTATGGACAGAAGTGATGGCTTTGCTCTTCCAGACTTATTCAGACATTATAGATTTAAGCTGGCCTGATCCAAATTAAAACCCTATGTTATTACATGACAAGAAAACTTAAATTAGTGGTAAGGGGCAGCTATGAGTCAACAGCTTACTCACAAATCCCAGAGTTGGTGTCTTGATGGCAGGCAAGCACCGTGCAAAGCAGCACTAACCAGCATGAGTTTTGGAGAACTGCTAGTCAAAAAGTGCTACATGAGATCTTTTAGCATGAGAGGCCAGGACCAGACTAAACTACCAGATGAGACTTTCATACCGCTCAGATGGCATGTCTAAAAGTAATACAAATCCACATTCTGTGATTTTTCTATGTGTAAAATTTTGACCCGACACGGTAATCCTGACACAAGTAATTTTGTGCATTTTCATCATGTTTCAAAAACTAATGCTGAACACTCACGATAATTAATTTAAGCAAACAAATCTGAGGACAAAGCAAAGACAAGATTAATATGCTGGACATCCACTCAGATTGTTGCACTGTGCACAGCATTTCTATGCTAGAATGTTGCCTGAAAAACAGAAAGCCTTTTGAAAGACAAAGTCTTAGAGTAAAGTAAAGGATAAATAGCTTACACAGGAGATCACATTTTTTGTGATACTATATTTTTTCCTTTAAAATTATTAAGCTTATTTTATTATATTGGCACAAATCTGATCCCATATATGGAAGTCACACAGTGATTCCAAGATGGTAATCTGGTCTTCACTCCTCCATGAGAATGACTGAATAGACCACTGGTATTGATTGCACAGCCACTTGTAGTAACAAGATCCCCCCCCCCCGTTTGTCTGTACAACACATTTGTGTGGAATAGCTGTAAGGGAACATGGGCCCTTTGATCGCCCATTGTCATGGTCTTTAGCCTTCAGTGGAATGCTGGGGTTTGTAAAGGGCAGGTGTTGAGCATGAATTTGATGAGAGGACGCTGGGATCTGGCAGTGGTTTAATAAGCACACACCTAATTTGGTAATCACCCGTGTACTTGAGGAGTAGCTGCATCTATCACGCCACTTGCCGACACAGCTGGATGATGGAAGTGCGTGCTGGGTTTCCGTGGCCTCTTGAGAAAACCGGAGGGAAAAAAATCCTGGCGACTCGGTTCAATTGGCCCTTGAAAGTTTTTAGTACCTGATTCCACATGACTTGCATTGACAGTCAAATCAGCCATTCGATGAGAGGCTGTTGCATCCCCGCTAGGGAATCAAAATGAACAAACAACAAAAGCTGCCCTGCTAGCAAAAACAGGATGAAACTCAGTACTGGGCAGTTTGTATGTAGTCTACGTACCTTCATATTTCATCACATACTGTAATCTATTTTCATTTTCTGTATTTCCCTTGACTAGCAGTCAAACTTTTATCAAATTCTATATATTTTCCCCTGTGCAGTATATCGACTTTTCAAGGTGTCCACTTTTGTGATGCGTTAAATTTCCTGGCTGTCACTATCAGCTGTAAACTACTGTTGGCTGGAACAGGAGCAAGAGCCTCTGGGGTTATCTTGAGCACGCACATGCACATTTATACACACATGGTTGGCAGGCAAACCAGGAGTGAGTGACTATAGCTGTTATCTTAGACATATCTCCAGACAGCGGTTATCCAAATCTGTGCACTCGCCTTGGCACAGCACACCATCGCAAGCCTTTTAGACACACTAGTCTGGACAGATGCACAGGAGAGAGGGAGGCAGGGAGAGAGCAAGCGAGAGAGGGGAGAGTCACTTTCGATGCATTACCAAAGAGAGATGGATGGAATGAAGGCTTAGGGCGAGAAATTGTAAGGGGGAGAGGGAGACCATTTAGATGTGCCACGATGGAGAGAAAGCGAGCCAGGACAAATGAAAGGAAATAGACTGATGTGGGTGATGGAGGAGCAGATAGAGAACAAGCAGAGAGGGCGAGAGAGATGATGACCTGTCTGTATTAAGCTGCTCCATGTCAGGAAATTGGCCGACTGACCCAACGTACGCTGACAAGCCACGAAAGTGTCTGTCACAACAGCCACCCTGAACAAGTCATTTAGTGTAGTGCTGAGTCTCAGAATACATATTTATGTAACAAATGCAAAAGATACAGCCGATGCCACTGAATAAACTGCCTCAATTTGTTTCCGCTTTTCCTGAAGGTTGATGTGTCAGTAGTGCTGTCACTTATTTTACTGGATGCTCACAAAGAAAAACTGAAATCGAAAATTAAAAAAAAAAAAAAAAATCGGGCATGT
>VVHJ01041976.1:5080-15086 GCA_015107715.1 Tylochromis polylepis | reverse complement strand
GTGGAAAAAAAGCCCCCCCCCCCCCCCCCCAGTGATAGGAAGTTATCCTTATGGGAGTGAAAAAAGAGAATGTGGGAAAAAAAGCAAGATAGTGGTGAGTTGGTGAGTGGAACAGACAATAATAATTAAATGTAATACTAAATGACTAAATGTTGCTAGTCTAGCCCAGTGACTGTAGGAATATCTGATACAGTCTTTGGTCTAGCCTTAACTGTGTGTCTGTGTCTTTCCCTTTCCTATCCCCCGGTCATGTCTGTTCCGATTGTAATAACTTAAAAGTTGGAAAAAAAAATTAAAATAAATAATAAAGATCAGTCAAGTGGACCAGTATGACAAAGCCGTAACGATCCACTTGGGAAAATAAATCTGTTGGGCGTTTTTCTTGGCCTTCAGACAATAATTCTGATTGCTACAGTGCCAGACGGGACAGGCAAAAAAAAAAAAAAAGCCTTAACTGTGTGACACAGAGAGACAGCGAGAGAGTGACATTGAATAAAATAACTTCCACTAGAACTGCAATATTTATTTTGATTATTTTGAGATTTAACATTAGTTTGTTTAGCTAACAGAGTAGCCCAGCATGTGACTTCTGCTGGCTGTGATGTGACTGAGTTGAGTGCACAATTTTGTTGTTGTTGTTGTTGTTGGTTTTTTGTCAGATTATTTATAACTTAAGGGTGAGGAGCTTTGGTTAAAGGGCATTTTGCAGAGGGCCCCAAATGACCTTATATTCAGAACTCACTGTGTGTAGGACATTGTAATTGTAATAAACTGTTGCCACAAGTGTATTGTATTATGTTTGTATGTTAGAGAAGAGTAGCATCAGTACATTAACAGGGACTTTTCAGGTATTTTACATAGTATTCAATGAACTGATACAACGCGGCAAGCCATATTACTGTATATAAAAAAATCAACTATTTTAGTCTGTAAAAATATACGTGAATATTGCATATGATATAATAATGGTATGTTCCACAAATAGTCAACATGCTCATCATCATCATTAGTTTGACTTTGTTTTGTCTTATCTCCCTTCCCTCACCCCAAACTCTCCCTGAGCCAGGTTTCTTGGTGTTAAAAGGGAGTTTTTCCTTTCCACTGTTGCCAAGTTCTGGCTCCTAGGAGGTCATCTGATTGGTGGGGTTTTGTCTCTATTATTATTGTATAAAGTACAAAGTACTTGTATAAAGTACAGTATAAAGTGCCTTAAGGGAATTGGTGTGATTTTAAACTATCTAAATAACATTGATTGAATTATTATTATTATTATTAGTAGTAGTAGTATTAGAAGAAGAAGAAGTAGTAAATGTATTTGAATTAAACCATTCAAACATCCAATAATGATTTTTGATTAATCCTGCCAAATCTAGATTTCAACATCATTAGTGGTCGGGGTTGGGGGGGTATTTGTGCCTTTTACCGCAAAATATAATACAGCTAAGCAGTTCATCATCTGAAATGTATCAAATGACTTTAAACTGTAGTATGTTTTACTTTGATGTCAGCAGTCATTTTGTCAGTCTAAGTGGTCTAATTTTCAAACAGCAGATAAATCATTTTGAAATGAAATTCTAAAATATTAAAGAAAATTCCAACACACAACTGTCTGTAAGATCACTTAAGCTGCAGCTAACTTCGATTTGATTTGTGACTGAGGCACCGTCTGGCTCATTTATAATATATGTGCTTACTTTCGATATCATCAACATTTCATGTGTATATATTTTATATCTCTTCCCACTACTGCAGAAATTCAGATGCACTGTATTCAATAAGAAACTGAATGGAGTGCATCTGAAATAAGGTCAATGTGGTCAGATCTTTAGAATCATCACTAGCAAAGCCTTCAAATATAAATTGCATTATTATCTATTGCTCCAAGTTATCTTGTGTACAACTAGGTTACTTTTTAATCTGACTTTGGTTCTTGTAATTACTCCAAAATATTACACCCCAGAAATGTCCTTCTGTGCATATTGCCACTTGACTAGGTAAACCTATACCTAATCAAGTGGTTGCTTGTTACCTCAAATGTCTACTCAGCCAATTAGGTAGCTGTGGCTCAGGATGTAGGATCTCTGGCTGCTCCAGTCTGCATGTCAAAATGTCCTTAGGAAGATGCTGAACCCTGAAGTGTTCATCGGAGTGTAAATGTGTGTGAATGTTAGATACATATAAAAAGTGCTTCCATGAATGACTGGGAATGAGACATGTTGTATAAAGTGCTTTGAGTGCTAAAGTAGAGTAGAAAAGTGCTGTATAAGAACTAGTTCATTTACCATTTACCACATGGCAGCAGCTCAAACCACACATTCTTAGTGCCAGACAAGCTGGTCTGAATTTTTCAGAAACTGCTGATCTGCTGGGAGCTTCCAGCACAGCTATCCCTAGAGTTTACAGAGGTTATTCCCAGAAGATAAAATATTCAGTGAGTGACAGCTCTCTGGGCAAATATGCCTTGTAGATGTCAGAGATCAAAGGAGAATAGTCAGACTTCTTTGAGCTGATTGGAAGATAACTGTAACTCAAATAACCATGCATTACAAGCAAGGTGTCCAGAAGAGCATCTCTGAAAGTACAACATATCCGACCTCGAAGCAGATGAGTGCCACTTCTGTCTGCTAAAAACAGAAATCTGAGGTTACAGTTCACATGGCCTCACCAAAACTGGACACAGAAGCTTGAAAAAATGTTGCCTGGTCTGATGAGTTTTGATTTCTGCTGTGGCAACTGGATGATAGGATCAGAATTTGGCAGAAACATCATGAAAGCATGGATAGATGCTGCCTTGTATCAAAAGTTCAGATTGGTGGTGGTGGTATAATGGTGTGGGAGATATTTTCTTGGCACACTTTGGGCCCTTTAGTACCAACTGAGCATCGTTTAAACATTCTATCTTAGTATTTTTGCTATGTCAATCCATTTATGAGCCCAGTGTACCCAACTTCTGATCAGATCATCTTAAAGTGGTTTCTTAAACATGACAGTGAGTTCACTGTACTCAGATGAGGTCCAAAGTCATCAAATCTCAGTCCAATACAGCACCTTTGGGATGTGGCGGTATGGGAGATTTACAACATGGATGCACAGCTGACAAATCTGCAGCAACTGCATGATGCTATCATGTCAATATCAAAAGCAGCATATATTTTAAACTGATACTGTAAAAATGAAAGAGTCAGGAATTAAGTTTTAAAAACTGAGGGATATTGTCAAATCTCAATCCAAGGATTTATGTGGCACAGTCTGCAGGCACTTATGGCTCCTCATATTTCATAGGACTTCTATCCAGATGCTTTTTTTTCTGTAACTTTTGGCAACTCCCCCATTACCATTAGGCTGACATTTAAGGATTTTGGCTGAAGTGAAACTTCTCATCACAACTTGGATGGATTGAAATTGGCTGCAGATATTCATTTTCAGTACAACGAGAACTCTGATGACTTCGGTGACTCCGTGGGTTTCCCTTTTGGTAAAATCACTCAGTCAGTATTTTTCTTCTTAATTCTTGCAAAATAACATCAACACCATCAGTTTACTGGACTTGATATTTAGGCACATAACTTTATTAACCTCGTTTTGCTTTTGTTAATCAATTCTCTCCATTTGAATCCTGCTGCATGCTTACAATCTAATCATTATTCTCACATGAAGACCTTGTTGTAGAATGTGGCATGGTGGAATAATTGAGAGAATCTCCCACTAAACATTGGGTTGGCATTATTTTCCATTTCACTTATTGCATGCTTTTGTGTTTTGTGTGAGTGGAGATTCCACTGTAGTCTAGCTGCCAGCTATTTGGAGTTGAGTGCAGGGAGTAGTTGATTGGTGATGATTTGAGCCCTTTTTATAGAGGGGAGAGAAAATGGGAAGGAAGGCTTTTTTTTCTTTGTAGGACACATTTGCTGTAGGGGAAGCTGGTTGAAATTGGAGACTCGAGTGAGACAAGAGGACATTTTTAAAGGAAAATAGTTTTAACCTGGCCTGGATGGTTTTGTTTTTAAAATAATCAAATAATACAGGAAGGAGGATTTGTTTTAATTTGAATTTATGTGGATTTGATGTGATAAAAGACTGGTTTGGAAACTGCTGGTCTACTTTAAAGACACCTATAAATTTTATTTATAGGTGTCTTTAAAGACCCTCAAGGTCACCTTACATTAGTACAACATAATAAAGACATAAGGTAAACAAATAAATAACAACTATAAAAACTACTGGAATTTAAGGAGGAAAAGCCTCCTCTGTAATTAGGAGGTAACCAACAAGAAGAAGTCGTTCAAGACCTGGAGAGGGAGAGCTTGAGAGTTGAATTTCCAGGATCTGGTGTGGAAACCCACTCCCTATCAATGCAAGGCCTATCGAAGTGGGTAAAAAGCCTTTCTCAGGAAGATGCAAGATTGATATTTGCTTGGTTGCCTGTTCTTCTGAGTGACCACATTTTCCTGTTTGTAACCAGGCTAATAACTCTGACCATGGTGGCTTTGGGCCTTGGATTGAAGGCCAGAGCTAAGTCTTCAGCCACTAGTCTGCTTCAAAATTAAAATAAACCTTGTGTATCATATTTTCAGTGTGAGTGTGGTGGTTGGTCACTATTAGAACTTATTCCTTTGTTGTACGGAGGCCGTTTTGTTGCTCACTTCTTAACAACCTAATATAGTGAAAGTATATTACAAAACTTGTCATATTTGATGTTAAAAAGGGAAATGGGAAGCTTAATTGACTAAAGCAAAACAGTCCTGTTTTAAAAACAAAAACAGGAGCAAAGAAGGAGGCTGTGTTTTACTGTGTATTCTATTTTTTGGAACAGGATTTCTTCTGTTAAAGTCGGGAACTTTTTAGGTCTGTAAAGACACTTATAAAAACCTCTTCAATAGATGAAAAATTAGTTGTGGGCAAAAAGTTTGCAGACCATCTATGTTTTGAGAGAAATTATGACAATGGAAATATACAATTATGCAAATTTGGTATAGAATTAGATGATTTTTGGCCAGTGGAAAGTCTTATCAGCTTTAAATGAACTCAAGTGAAGGTTGTAGTATTTACTCTTCCGTAGCCACGAAACAGAGAAAGCCTTCTGACAGAGCCTCACAGTGCAGTTTCTTCACTCTGACAAAGAGGAAAGTGGCCCTGAGCCTTTCTCACGTCTGTCTTTTTCTTTCTCACTCACACTTATTACCTGACACTTGGGAAACATGCTAAACCTCAGAACTGCTGACATGCCTACGTTGTGATATTAATGTCAACAGAAAAATAGAGGGGCTATATTTTGGTTTTTCTCCACAATTCACCTGAGGTTTTCTGACATTGTCTTTTTAAGTGTTGTCCTCATTTGAAGTTTGCTTCTTAATTATTATTTTTCAAATTTTTATGGCTAATTATCACATGTGAGATTTCTCACACATCTTGATCTAACTTCAATAAGCAATATAGTATGACCCTGAAGATGTTTTAAAGGATATAACACTGAATAGTGTGAATCTGTCCCGTGGGTTGTGCTGGCTGAGCACTCTGGTAAATTCATATGGTCATGATAACACGTCTGTCAGAAGAGCCATGCTGTTAGTGTCTGGCATTACAGTGCTTTGTCATGTAATATTAAAAGAAGCAGCTCTATCCATGTCTACAGCATTATTACCAACAATTGTAACTCTAGCACTAGAAATGGGCATAGTGCTACCCGAAAGTGGCCACTAAACTGGGGTTGTTTTGTCTCGGTGAGGCACTGTTACAACACCAATTATAGATCAGTGATGCAAATTATTGCAAGATAATACAAACCCACAAATTATCCACAACTGATTATCTAAGGGATCTGTAATATCATCATACTCTGCTCACAATGGAAGTCCCAACCAGTGAATATGTAGAAGATGTAAAACACCTCAGTTACATAATCATTGCTTACAACATCAGCTGCAGAATAGGCCAAGTTTGGGGAGCTTCTCATGCCCTTGTCAAGGTGTGGAAGGCTTTGATTTAAAAGTTAAACAAACTTGAAGCGTTGAAGTTGTGTGTTGAGGCAATCCTGCTCTATGGGTCTGAGTCAAAGACCAGTTCACTGAGCAAGAAACTGAATAGAAAAACTATAGTGGCATGCTTCCTGCTACACTAAATGTTTCCTAGAGGAGCCACATGAACAACATGCAGATCTACAGTGGCCTACCAAAGGTCTTAAGTGTTATCCACAATCCCCATCTCACTCCTGCTGGTCATGTAATGCATCAAGATGGGATAGGTGCAAAGGTCTTGCTGTGGGGGGCCAGATGCTAAAAGGAGGTATGGTCGACCATTTCTGATCCTCAAGAATCTGATCATAGATCATGTTGGACTGCATAATAAAGGCTTCCTATTTGCCAAGCTTAACAGGGATGTCTGGAAGGACATAGTGTCACCAAGGAGAACTCGATAAAGATGATGATGTTATTTGGTTTAGTTCTCTCCCTGAAGGGTCAGAGTATGAAATCAGGTGCATTTGTTTGTTTGTTTTTGTCTCTCTGTTTGTTCACAGTCCATTTTTCGATATATAATTTTCAAACTGAGTCTGATGGTAGATAGCAATATCAGCTCAAGCTGATTTAATTGATTGGTGAAAATCGGATCAAGGTTGAAGTCACACCAAATGTGTAGTCAGTAAAAAAATTTATATTACTCACTATTTTTTATGGATCATCTTCAAACTTTACAACAGTGTACTAGACCTTGGTGGACATGACCTTGACCTGTTTGTGTCCAAGGTAAAAGTTGACCTTTTACCAAGCTGACATCAGCATGTTGTAATAAAAGCATAAAACATGAAAGTTTTAATATAGCCCTTGTCCTTCAGGGGGAGTTGCGCTCTCTGATTGGTTTTGTTGTATTTGTTGTCGTGGTGTTTTTGTATTTTGTTACTTATGTGTGTATTTTTGCATGTTTAATGTATTGGAATTTTGTAAAATTAAGTGTGAGTTGCTCTTTTGCAGAATAAATGACAATCACAGACAAGTGAAAAGATGAGAGCTACCACAACACAATAAGGGGCCCATCTGTGACCTCTGAATTAGCATCTATCAGAAGTTCACATTTTTATTTTTTAAATGAAAACAAAAGCTGATTAAAGCAAGTAGACGGGAACGATGATTATTAGGACAATTAGAGACTCATTTAGTTTTGGTGAGTAGATGAGATTTCAACATGAATTGGAAGACTGAATGTACGATTGTCTTTAAGAGCTGACTATGCTTTTTTGTTTTAATGTGGAGGTGGTATCCGACATAATGTCAGCAAAGCTCATCCTTATTAAACAGTGAGAACATAATGTATTAGTCTGCTCTTGAGACTTCTCACTGTTGCTACTTCTACTCAGCAAGATCCTAACATCAGCAGCTGGCGCACACACCCACACACATATACATATACACACGAGCACGCGCACACGTGTGTGTGTTTGTGTGTGTGTGTGTGTGTGTGTGTGCACGTACACATACACAAAAACACACACATCCTGAGCAATTCACAAGATATATTATTTATAGTGTCACTGCAGTGTGAAAGTCCTGTTGTATATTATTCATAGTATTATGACATCTGGCTCCCTCTCTCTGTCTCACACACACACACTCTGATTTACAATGTTGTTATAATGTGATAAATGCACATGCATTGAGGATCAGGCCATACACAGTGTGACAGACATTAGGGCAAATATGCCTGAATGGTACATGAGTTTGTACTGGAATAATGGTTAAAAGGGTCCATTCATAGCAGATATATTTAGAGAGCTGTCTGTAACAGTGGCTGTGCTTTCTGTGTATCAGATGCATGTGTCAGATGTTCATCAGTTGCTTTACGAAACACAGTCAAAGAAAGCTACTGCCAAAGATAAAATCAAGAAACAATTGCATAGGTCTGATGTTTTAGTGGTGTAGTAACTATGTTACCTAAAGTAAAACAATCATCAGCCATTGTTTTTGGAATTACAGTGTCATCTTAAGATCTCATAAATGTTACTTGCAAATACAAATACCATAGTCTTCTCTGATTTTTAACATTCTGATTCGTCCCAGAGGAAGAATCCACCATACCTAGTATTTCCTGTCCGGTGAAGTTTGGCTGCTCTGTTCTCTCAATTGTGCCTGTAGCCGTGAGAGTGGCTTTGATTTTAGTGATGATCAGTGTCACAGTTGTTTTTAAAGGCTTTAACACTGGCTACATGCAGTTTGAGTGGGAGTCTGCCCTGTGGATTATGCTGGCTGAGCATTATGGTGAATTCCTAAGAGGGAATGATAACACATCTGTCATATCTGCCAGAAACACCTGGTTAAGTGTCTGGCTTTACATTGCTCTCTCATCTAATTTTAATAGGAGCAGTAAAGAGTACCTGCACACAACCATTGCAGCCAAAGCACCATAGAAATAGCAACAACTGTCACTGTAGAGCCAGAAATAGGCATATCCAGTTACAGCCGCTCACACTTTGGATAGAGCCCCAAACCACTGTTAGAGCTTTGCTTTTCTGAAGGAATAATGAGCAATAAACAATAAATTCATAGGAACAGTGTCAGCTCTAATCTGTGCGCCTGTGATTTCAAGGTGCCATGGAAACAACTTTATTCTGTGTTACTCCCCAATCTCTCTGTATCCTTGAGATCTATTAAAGGTAAATCTATCCTTACCAGTCTAAAAGATTTACAAAAGCAAGTTTTAAATATTCTAAATCTTGTTTGCTAAAATAAAAGCATAAAGTTAGGGTTGGATAAATAAAAGCATAAAGTTAGGGTTGGATGAGGTGACCCTGAATCCTCCCTTAGTTATGCTGGAATAGGCCTTAGCTGCTCTGGGATTCCCGTGATCCACTGAGTGTTTCTTCTTCACTCAAAGTTTTTCACTCACTTTGTGTTTATACACCTCTCTGCATTTAATAATTAGTTATTGTTAATCTCTGACTCTCTTCCACAGTGTGCCTTTTGTCCTGTCTTCCTCTCCTTAGCGACAACTGGTTGTGGCAGATAGACATAGACTTTATTTAATCCCACGCTGGGGAAATTCAATTGCTACAGCAGCACAAAGGACAGGAAGAAAAGGTGAATTAGCGATATATTGGAAAAATCAAAATAGAAAAAACAGTCACTGAAGTGCTTGCTCATAGGGGGGTCATCTGCTTGGTGGGGTTCTCTCTGTTTTTGCTGTATTATTATAGGGACTTTATTTAGTGTCTTTGCCTTACAATATAAACCGTCTCAAGGCAACTGTTGTTGTAATTTGGCACTATATGAATAAAATTGAACTGAAGTAAAATCAGTCTTTACTTACTACCACTTGTCTTTCCTGTCACAGTCACAAATGAAGCATGTTTGCTATAACATGTGTTTTGCCAGTTCTCATATGGGTTATCTATGTGTTCAATAGGGATTTATAACTTAAGACATTTTAACTTACATATCTGACGAAAGAGGGGGAAAAAAGGTGATAACTTGTGCCTTTGACCTCAAGGAAAGTCAACCTAAGGATAAGCTGACTGTTAAAAACAGTCTGCATGTACACCTCAAGACAACATGTTCATTAATTTGTGTTCTCAGATTAACTAATTGTTGTTGTGCAGTATATCTATGCTAAATTTTATTTTGTAGGAATTTTATGGTATACACTCTGCTTTGATCAGCACATTAACAGCTTCTATCTTTAACTTGTATTGTTTGTAATATAAAAACAACATATTACTCTGTGTCATTCATACGGCCAATTTAAACATCATATTTGTATATTTTCACATTATGATCATATATGTTATTTCTATGCATAGCTTTTATTTGACTGTTGAGAGTCAGATATAGTTAATTTTACTCAGTCATTATGTGACTTGACTGGAGCATTAGACAGACAGTGAAACAAGTGAAAGAAGCCAGCTTAATATTGTCTCTGTGTATGTTTGCATAATCACCGTTTATAATTTGTACTGTAGATTTTTTATTTACTTGCTTGAGGTGTGTGTGTGTGTGTGGGGGGGGGGGGGTTTTAAAACACC
>VVHJ01041974.1:0-11734 GCA_015107715.1 Tylochromis polylepis | reverse complement strand
TTACCCCCCAAAAATGAGAAGCATTCTGGATATTTCGTTTAAAGAGTTTACCACCCTACAGGCATGAATGAGGATTTATCTATTAATGAGTTTCTGTGAACTTTACTTTTGTGTTTTTATGTTTTTTATAACTAGATTTTTGAATTGTTTCTCCCTCTTTTAATGTTCCTGTACTTATATTAACTTTTAATTTTTATCTTTTAATTTTTATTTTTTATATTAACTTATTTGCATTTTTCTGTGTAATTTTGAGTATGTATTACGTTAAGATGTGAGGATTTTTTCCCCTCCCCCTTTTAATCTTTAATGGTTTAGTCCAGAATCTAGTCTTAGGCTGTGACTTAACCAATTAGCCAATACCACCTTGTGAAATGTCAGTTGGTCAGCTGGTTTATTTGTGAAGGTGTGATTGGTCCATTTGAGAAAAAAAAAATTCTGTTTCCTGTCTTTTATTTAAACACAAACTGTTTCACATTTTACAATGACCCTGATGAAGGCCACAAGCTGAAACACATTGGTCACTTAATAAAGTTGTTTCATATTACTTTAAGTGTTGCTGGAGTCTCCGTGTCGTCAGATCTTTGTCTTCTCCATGCACCTTGGAAGTAGGTGAAGTTGTGCCAGAAATATTTGTTGCTATCAACTTTCCAGAGTCCTTGAAATCCTTCCCTTCCTACCTCTGCTAGGCTTGTTCTGTGCTCTGTGGCTGTCTTTGAATTTGTTGATACTGCTCATTCCAGTTCTTGACACTGGGAAACACTTTAATAATTCTGTATATCCATCCCCTGCTTTTTGAGCATCAACAATTTTTTTAAAAAGTCTAAACTGATTTCTTTTGTTTTTGGTCAGAACTATGAAAAAATAAGAAATAGGTTCTAATAAAGCCAGAATTAACATCATAAATAATTTTGCCTGTTCCTCCAGAACATCTGTAGACAAGTAGTATTCTTTTAAAATATCTCCTGAGGTTCGTTCTCAGCCCCATTACATCTGTCACTATCCTTTATGTACAATCTAATAACATAAAAACATCCTTCCACCCTCAAAAGCAAAATCTTCTCTGTGTCTTTGGCAGCCATTCTTTATCCTCTTAAACCCTGCGGGCTCTTGTGAGGAAAGCCCCCCTTCATTCTCTTCTTTCTAAAGTGTCTCCCAGAGAAAAATAGTATATTTTTTTTATTATTTATTTATGTTTTTATTCCATCTTTCTGTCTCAACATCCCTGGGTTTAATGTGTAATCCCTGCCTCAGAGGCTGGGTGAGAGAGACGCCGGATGCATGGACTTTGCCGGGGCTGCGGCAGTTACAACTTTCTGCACATTAGACTCACAAATCGACCATCGCGCTGTCTCAGAGGGCTTGTGTGAGAGGCAGACAATAAAGAAAACAGTCAAATGTAGAGCAGTCCACACTTAAGTACAAGCACTGCACAATACACCTGGACCGGTTACTGAGGAAATGGGGTGGATTTCAGTACAACCACTGCTGTGGGGCGTCTTATTATAGAAAAGCTTTTTTTTTTTCTTTCTTTCTTTCTTTCCTTCCACAGGAAACATCCTATAATTTGACTTTTTGTTAAAGTGATGTACAGACCGAAGAATATCCAGACTAGAGTGAAAGGCTATTTAATAACACAAGCCTTTTAATGCATAGTTCCCTTCAGCTTAGTCCTTTTAATATACATAGAATAGCTTCATTTCACTCTTCCTCCTGAAGTTACAGCATCTCTGTACTGTGCTTCTTTCTATTTATTCAGCATTTTAAGTGGAGGAAGCAGGCATCATTGCCAGAAATTTCTAACTGAGCTGCAGACTTACCCCGGGGCCCTTGATGGTCAGTTTCTCAAATCAGCTTGCATGCATAATTCAAAGTTTATTTGTATTCAGTCAGTTTTCAATAAATGAGCACAAAGTAAAGCTGAAGTGAGGTGGTGTTTCAGGACCAGAGCACTGGTTAGTTTTTTGTGGGTTTGACAAAAACCCATCTCATAAATTTTTGCTTTTCTGTGACTATCTTTGTGGCTGGTTTTTATTGAACAAATAAAATGGCGAAAAAGGATAATTGAACCTACATTACTCTAAATGTACATCAGAATCATTCATAATTAGTGAATGATATGATCATTTACTGAAGCTCTTAAATAAAATGAAATCTAAAGCTTGCTTGCACTCCTTATATACACTATTTGTGATGAGTAGGTATAGAAAGCCACATACAAAATCCAAAAAGAATGGGAGGATATTTAAATATTAATAGATATTTTAATGTAACAAAGTTACACAGCTCAACGTGTATTGCATGTTTTTAATGTTCCTGCAGGAGCGAATAAGCACTTTTTACTCGCATTTTACTTATTTGTGGTCTAATAACTGAGACTCATTTTAAACTTGTCAGGAAAATTCCTAAACCTAAAGTGTACGTTGTTTTTCTTCCCTCATTCACCTTCTGTTCAGTGGCAGAGGAGGACCAATTCTGTCAATTTCTGGCTCCAAGGATGTTCTGTTTAACCTCAAAAGTCAGAAGGCCCACGCCTGTGCTGTCAAGCCAACTAATCCTCTGATTTTTCTTTATCTATTGCAGAGTACGCCGAGAGCATTGGAGATGGAAAGAGCGATGAGTTCAAAGAAGCCGAGCGGAAGAGGATCATGGACCTTGCAGACAACTTCTAAGCTCGTTTCTTCTCTCGCCGACACTCACGCTTTCCCACCCTCAAACACGAAGAACCTCAGTGATCATCAAACCCAGAAAATAATGGTTAGATGAACAGAAACGGCTAAAAGCATTCAGTGGAGGGGGGTGCTCATGTGAGAAAGAATTTAAAATTACAGCCCTAAGTTAATAATATCCTTTTTGTCTAATTGTCTAAGTCTTGTGTCAGAGAATTAGTTCAGTTCCAGTGAAGATGTTTACTGCAGACACAGTGGGAGTTGAGTTTGGAGGGCAGAGAATTGTATCTTGACTGAAACACCCAGCCAGCAAGACTACTCACAGCAACAGTGCTGTTTATTTTCTGTACTCTGGTGTTGAACACTGCAGGATAATCATGGACACAGATTTCAAACACAGAAATTCCCCCCTCAAAGCTTTTTACCTGGCTAGTTTTTGTTTGGTCTGTTTTGTTTTGTTTTTGTTTTTTATGGATTTAGGTGTAAAATATTTTCTAATAAAACATTTGGTAATGGAATTCTGATGTCATGTTTGATTTTGCTTCTGATTAAATGTCATGTTTTACAGTGTGGGATTGGCACGGCATGCTGATAACCGTCTGTGCACATGAATCTCATTATGCCTCCACTTGGTTACTGTTGCACGGACACGCAGATAGAGACAGCCAACATATATCTGCAGCCTTGTTCACAATATTAGAATCCTCGCGGAAAGGCAGACCTGCTTCTTCTTTACTTGTCTAAAGCCACCCACGGATGGATCGCAGCAGCCTCCCGGAGCTCTCAGCCCACTGCTGTTTTTCTTTGACGCTGATGCTGTTCACGAACATCAGTGAGGAGGTGGATTACAGTACAGCTGTGTACACAAACGGACCTACTGCATTATTGTCTCTGTCTTGTCCGCCAGACTGCATCTTTGCTTGGAAGAAAAAAGAAAACGTTATGTCTGTGAAGGTTCTCAAACGTTATGAATTACATGTTAACTGAGAAAGAATATCAGCGTTAAACTCAGCCTAGTATCATTATTATCTGATAAGAGCAATTTCTATATAAAGATTGAATTTACACTTTTGGTGACAGTGAGAAGGAAAAACTTCATTTTAACAGGAAGAAACCTCCAGCAGAGCCTGGCTCCGAGATAGGCATCCATCAGCTGCCACTGGTTGGGGATGAGGGGAGGGAGGCAGGACAAAAGGCACGCTGTGGAATAAAGTCAGAGATTAATAATAATTAATGATTTAATGCAGAGTGGTCTATAAACGCATAGTGAGTTAAAAGGGGTAAGTGAAGAAGAAACAGTGCATCATGGGAGCTGGTTTCACAGAAGAGCGGCCTGAAAGCTGAAGACACTGCCTCTTCTTGTAAATACACTAGGAACCACAAGTAAGCCAGCAGTCTGATAGTGAAGTGCTCTGTTGGGGTGACATGTGCTTGGAAATAAAATGAATTACAATAATTTTGTGTTATTGAAAAATTGACTGCAAATACTGGACAGTTTTTTCCTTCATAGGTGCAGAGGCTTCGAAAGTTCAAAGTGATGAACTGTGTTAGACTGGTGCAGGATACTTGTGTCGATCATGGCCACTGTTAGGTCAGGGGCAGCACCCATCAATTTTAGATTTAAGCTGAGGATACTTGAATCTAAAATTCCACCTCCATACTAGCTTTATACTTGATAGGTGTTGGGAAGCAGGTGTTACATCTAGTTATATCTTGTTGAATTAAATTGGTTAAATCTACAAAGAGCGGTAAACCTCAGAGCCAAAATTATTTAGAACAATAATACCGTTCCAGATGGTTGTGCCCAAGTCCATCTAAGCCTATTAAGAGATTTCTATGACAGAGTTGTCAGATTTCTGTCAAAACACACACACAAGGCTCAAAGATCAGAGCCTGTGCTTATCACAGGTAAAGATTTCTGTGGATCTGAACCATAGATGATAACGATGAAATATTAAGATTATTTGCAGATCCTGAATCTAAACTATTTGACTGTGCAGCATGGAAAGTGCTTTTCCACTTTGAAAGATTCAGCCTCTCTGGAAAACTCTTTTTATGGGTTCAATTTTTTTTTTAATTAATGGCTTCTGGTTTTTATTACACTATATCCCAACTTTTGTTAGAAACAGGCTTACATTATCACTCACACATTTAAGTGCACCATGTCCTCTCCAGATCCTTGACCGTGACTACTGACAGGAGGCAGCAGTGGTGGGAGGGACTGGGTGGGCTACTCACTGACAGCTGCCACATCTGCTGCATTTCCTAAGTGCCTTTACAAAGTCTAATATCACTCAGTAACAAGATGGGTAGAGCGGCAGGGCGTCGTTTGCATACTGTATTGGCAGAGGAGGCCCAGCCCCATGCATCTCCTATCAGTGATTATGACTGCAGCGTGTTTAACAGCGGTTGTACAGCAATTTCACAGCCGAGGGGAGGGAGAATAATTGTATTTTCCGAATGACTGAGTGCAAACACTGTGCACCACTGTGGTTTTGGGCTTTTCTCTTTTTAGTAGGGAAGAAGGTATTCTGTTATTGAGAGTGAGCAGAGGGATTGGTGAAGTTTACAAAACAACCACCTTAATACTTTGAGATATAGATAGATAGAGAGATATAGATAATGCTAAAGATATAGCTATAATGCTAACTATAGCTCTGTAGTGATATTCAAAAATACAAAGTCTTATAAGCAAATAGATGCGTATTGGCACTAATAATATTTAGGTTTGAAATGTTGGCATTATAAAAGCTGTGTATTTCGAACCTCAGTAAACATGGCAAGAAATAACAAAAGCAGACTTGAAAGCAGTGTGATGAGGGGCGGAAGGATGGCAACAATCTGTGTCCACTGCCAGGCAAAATCACTGTATGTGACTTTTGCTAAACACATCTAGCAGGCTGGGAGTTGACATATTCAGTCATGAGCTCGCCCATGTAGACAGCAGACACTGAGTAAGCATACTGGTGCTGGCAGGGAGAGTCAGGCTGGCTGTTTAACACCCTCTACCTATATTAATGGCTGTCTAAGGTAAAGGAAGAGACAGCAGGAAACCTGAAGCAGACACGTGAGATTTGGTCTAATGACAACCGTCGCTTATTGGTTTTGAATTCAATCTGCCGGCACGGTGCCTTTAACTGCCTCGACTGGTCGATCGATATTGGTGGGGTACATGTGGACGGTAGGAGTGTACACTGCTCAAACTGATTTTTCCTTAAGTTCTCAGCATCATCAACTTTGGCTTACATGCTCATTAGCAGTGTAGTTCCCATACATAAAGCTACCAGCACTAAAACTCGCAGGCTTGAAAAAAGTTAATTGCTCCTGTAGTCCAACTGCCGCTCTGCACCAGCACTCAGCACAGGGGCTGAGCTCATTGCTGCATAAGATGTTTCCACCAGAGTATCCACTCTCACTCCCTACTGTGAAAATAGTGTTTCAGTGAGACCTGGCAAAATATTACTAAAACACATGCAACTGTAAGTGTGCCCTAATGCAGTGTTTCCCAACCACTATGTGCCGCGGAAGATTATCTGGTTCCACCTAATTAGTACTCTAAGCGACCGGCGTGAGTAACGGGCAGAACAATTACATTCTCTTCCACTAGAGGGCAGTACAACTATCTGCTCTAATTAAATGGGCTGCCAACTGCCAGTAAAACAGAAGAAGACGAAGAAGAAATTGCTGCGAGTGAGACAACGCAGCACGAAATAGCAATTTATAAATATTTGAAAAGAAAAAGTATTCAGTCTGACCTGGGTCCTGGAGAAAATTCCGACCCAGATGAAGGCCCTAGCATGAGTAGTGGTCAGAAATAAGCAAAAAAGGTATACTGGGGACAAACCGAGCCAATTCCGCTATGCCTGGTGCACGGGGAAAAATTATCAATATACTTTTTGTGACATTTTTGTTTGATGGTGTGCTGTGGGATTTTTGTAATGTGAAATATGTGCCGTGGTTCCAAAAGGTTGGGAAACATTGCCCTAATGGCACCTCTGTAACGTGACCATCAGGTATTACATCCAGGATGACAAGCAAAACATCAACAACAGTGTCCTCCTTTCTGTTGCAATTCAAAGTTATGAACTAGACAGAAACATTAAACAAAATATAATAAAACATATTATAAGTTACATATGTGTCTTCAAAGTAAAGTTTTAATTTATTTTTTGTACAATTTTTGAAGCATTTAAGACAAATAAATCCGGTTAGCAGAGCTGTTAAAAAACACCATCTGGAGTTTTATATTATTTTGGTTAACAAGGTGGACAAAAATGATGCCCTTGGCTAGGCTGCCCTATATTGAGAAAGGTCCCTAGGCCTAGTAAGGATTACAAATCATTTGCATACATTTGTCACTGGAAATCTGATCTCTATACTGCCCATACGAACAGTAGTGAGGCTACATTTCAGCACCATGGACAGCTACACAGCACACAGGCAGCGTGCCCCTCACATCAGTCTATCAGGCAAACACGCCACACTCCAGCGCCAAATCAGCGATGAAGCTCATCACCGGGGCTCTGCTAGTCTAAACAATGCAATGAAGTGAGCAGACTGTAAGCTACATCAAAAGAAACATTTATTTCCCACCACATATATGTAAAGTGGGAGTAATGTTGCTGTAGTTCACATTGGATACAAGAGGTGAGCTATGAGGCCCCCTAAAAGCGCCAACGGATTTGGGTGCACAGGAAACACTCGCGTGGACCAGTTTTTCTGCAAGGACAGAAAAAAAGCAGTTAGCCATATGTGGCTGTGATGCTCACTACGGGCTCAGTTATTTTAGAGTTTAACAGTGTGTGTGTGTGTACAGTGATGAAACAAGCCACTGGCTCTCACTAAATTTAAATAAAACCTGACTCGTTCAACAAAATGCGACGGAATATTTCAGTGACTATGGTCGTCTATGACTTTCCCCTCTCTGTTAGCAAACACTTTATTTGTCTAATGCTAATTTTTGATACCTCCCTTGCATGCTTGTCTGGTGAAAAAACACGTCCGCGTGACGACATTAACTCATATTATTAAAACATTATAATACTAAAATGCTAATTAGTTTGAATACTAGCTTAATAAGGGTTTTCAGCCTGTTAGTGGTCTCGCGCCGCTTCATAAAAGCGGATTCCGTTAATGACAAATTCAGCGTCATTAAGTTTACTGAATGCTTGTAATATCACTCCTCTCATAATTGATATTCCCCACTGCAAGCCGCGGCACTTTCTAATGGGGGGGAAAGTCTCCCTCCGCCGCATGTAGGACCGAGTGAACGGAAGCAGAGCCACATTCACTCAGTCAGTCAGCTGGCACAGGAGGAGGCTGCGGTGACTTGTTCGTTATTTCTCGCAGGTATCCCACTCCCTTCATCGCCAGAACAATCCTTCCGGATTAAACAACAACAAAAGAAAGAAAAAAAGAGAAAAAAAAAAATTTTTTTCGACGTGCACTCCACTCGATGTGAAAAAGAGCACGAGACAAAACAGAAGCGAAATGGGAGCGTTCAGGGTGCTGTTGGGGAGTTTACATTACATGGGACTCTACATGCAACTTAGTGTCTCCACGAGGCAAGCTGGACACGGCGAGATAGAGAACCACATCTCTGGGAACGGTAGGTGTGAGCTCCGCTTCGGACTTCTTTTCTTTCATGGAAAAGGAGGCTGTGGAGAGGGTCGCACAGGTGATGCCATCTGCTCATATGCAGAAGAAGAAATAAACAAAAGAGCAGGGCACAGGCTTGAGGCTGGTGTCGATGATGATGCCAACTAATGCAAATGTGTGTTTTCTTTGTGTGTGTTTAGGTTACTCAAACTGCTTCTATTTTTGTTGTTGTTGTTTTTTGTGTTTGGTTTTTTTTTTGCTTTCATGCATAAAATTGGAAATACAAAAAGTGTTTATCAACCAAACAGACAGGAAGCTTTCATTTAAATTTAGACCATTTTCAGTTAAATCTGATTCATGTGATCACCATTTTTAATGAGCTGTGATCTTGTGATACATGGCGAGCCAGCCAGCACTCATGACTGGCATGATTTTGTTTTCTCTGAGTGCTGCAGCTTTCCACCAGTTCTGCTTATCCTCCTCCTGTCTCCTGATCGGTGCGTGATTCATCCCGCCAGAGCAGAGGTGATGCCAGCTGACAGGTGGATGTTAATATTCTCTTGTCATATCCGCGTAAAATCTTTACTGAGCAACCTTTGATCTGGCTCGGATCAGCCCCCCTTCTCTCTCAGCAGGAGCTTTCCTAAATGGCCTCCAGGGTTTACGCTTGGTTACGTCATAAAGTCGAACACACAGTGAATGCCACAGCTCCCCAGTTTGTCCTGGCAACTTTGGCTGAGCCTGCCAATCTCCACAGGTGTCATGCTGCCAGCTTGGCAGATGTGCTTGGCAGTGTTGTGTTTGTCTGGGTCAAAAAAAGAAGAAGTGCACTTTTCTTTCGCTGGTAAATGTGCACTCAGACTCTAAGGCATACCATTCGTAATGTAAAAATGCACCTTAAAACATGATTACATCAAAAATGAGACGCAAGCTTTCTTAATGGAAGGCATAAATATAAAATAACCCATTTTGCATGAAGAAGTGGCTGAAACCAGAGCTGTGAAAATGTAGATATTTTTGACAAACCAAAAAAAACAAACTGGAAATAATCCTAAATATTTATAAATTTCACTCTTGAAAGGTGTAGGATTATTAGTTTAAAGTATTAAAAATGAAGTGCCAGTTTCAACCAAATGTAAAAATCAACAATCAAAGACATCTATGAGCTCCTTGTGAAAAGGATTTCATACTTCCCCTGTCCACAAGTCCACTTGGGTCCAATTGGGTCCCTGTGGCATAAATATCATCATCGGACAGTGAGTGTGAGGGACTAGTTCGCAGAGAATTCACATTACAATGCACCAAATACGCATGTGCTCAGGCAGTGGACTTCAAAGAAGTATAACAGCAATGACTACTCAGCCTTCAGGTCTCTAGCTGTCCGTGCCCGCAACTGATCCAGGCCTCACTCTGTAAGCATGCTAACCAGCTAGTGCTGGTCCATTGTATAATGCTGCTGTGAACCTAGCATAATCTAATTCTTCTGTCCAACATGAGCGGAAGAAGTAGCAGAGATCATATTCTTTTCCTTTATAGAGTCAATAATTCTGGCTACTTGTCAATCATATTGAAGGACAGATCAATGATGAATGAAAAAGAAAAGTAGCAGTTGCTGTATCTTTTGGTGAGGAGCCATTGGAGAGATTTTTTTAACCTAGTGCTAATGGCTGCAGGTATGTCTCCTTACACACTGCTTACAGCACTTGCCACCCCTCACTGACACCCTGGCCATCAGCATCAGGCCATGCAGAAGTCTGGAGGCCTTGTTGCAGTAGCAAAAAAGATTGTGTAGCTCCACCAGCAGATCACCATGCAGGTTTACTGCTTGGATGATTTGTTGCTAGACATGAACATTGGCTGCAGATGTCCATGTCCAGTAGAGATGAAAGTAAGTTGGGCTAAGACATAAAAGTTGCACTTCTAAGGGTCTGGAACAGCCACTGCATGCTTTTTTTTTTTTTTTAGAAGCAACAGCACCCCCTTCTAGATTAAAGTATTCAACATACTGCACCTTTAAAAAGTCAGCAAATTCCTATTTTTTTTAATTGAATTTGATGAACGTGGTTGTGTAACAAGCTGAGCTGAACACCTCCTTAATGTGGCTTTATATATATCATATTCACATGTGCTCATATTCAGGTGCTCATTTATGGAGGAAAAACCTTTGACCCCTCAATGGTCAACCGTGTGACATGTTTTCATTTAACATTTACAGATGGATGAGGCTGTCTGTCTCCACTGCTCATTAGGACTTTTGTGTGGGATCATCACTACCTCCCTATATATTGGTTAAGGGGGCTGCCTTAAGGTTGTACCTGCAGGGATCCAAATATGAATGCCTTGTGGTCAACACAGGGAGTCCCTCTGGCAACATGATTTAGCAGTGTCCAACCTGGTGTAAATTCTGAGCTGGATTCTCATTATATACACCATTCATTAGATCCCTCACCCCCTTTGTAGTGACATCCTAGTGAAACGCTTTCTCTGTATTTCAGCTTAAAATATTTATCATTTTGTTCCATATGGACCAACATGAAAAATATTTCATGACAGGTCGCGGTGCATCTGTAAAATAAGGACTTTGACTTCTTTCTTCAAGCTGAATAATGTGCTTGTGGGAAGACATTTTAGGACAGTGGGTGTGCAGGATTTTTATGGAAATGAGCATGTGCAGATACACTTGTTTTTGTTTTGTCCTGGGGGTAAAAATGAGAGAAAAGAGGAGGGCAACAAGAGATTTAAAACTCCTGCAGAAGCAAGTGCATTACCAGATTCATGTAGTCTAGTTCCTAATTGAAATACTAAATGGCCTTGCAATGTAATAATTAGTAAAGTACGGTGCGTAATACTGTGGTATGGAGTTAAGTCTAATAGGATTTTCAAATGGATTGTTTTTTATAATGAGTGAGAAAGGTAGGAGCGATGAAGGTTCAGAGATTTTGATGGGGATAATCCCACCTGTACTCAGTTAACACCTTTGTATTTGCAGAAGACATTTTTTCCATGACATCCATAGTTATGAGGTGAGTTCACAGCATGAGCTGCACCACCATGAGTCATGTCCAACAAATGGCACGACAGGGTCAACTGAGGGAAATCGAGAGACCTTCATTTTCTTTCCCATTTGGCTCGTATTTGTGGTTTCTGAGCCTCTGGGGGTCATAATTCATCCTCGCTTTTCCTTTCCTGCATGAGCTGTAATACAAAAGAGTGGGAAAGAAGAGAAGCAAATAAAAGTGTTGAAAGAAAAACAGCTTGGAACTTCATGAAAATCAAGCAAGGATTTCCTGTCTGCAGCTGCCCAGATGCTGTGTTAGTCATTGATACTTTTCAGTTAACTCCTAATTAGGAGGATGTGAAGCCATTATTCCAACAAACCAATTGGCTTCCAATCAGTGAAGGGTAAATGAGCCACTGGGGCAAAATAACATGGTAAAACTAAAAAAAAAAAAAAGAAAAAAAAAAAAAGA
>VVHJ01041953.1:0-21644 GCA_015107715.1 Tylochromis polylepis | reverse complement strand
AGACCTGAATCCAATTGAGCACATCTGGGACATCATGTCTCGCTCCATCCACCACAGACTGTCCAGGAGTTGGCGGGTGCTTTAGTCCAGGTCTGGGAGGAGATCCCTCAGGAGACCATCCTCCACCTCATCAGGAGCATGTCCAGGCGTTGTAGGGAGGTCATACAGGCACGTGGAGGCCACACACACTACTGAGCCTCATTTTGACTTGTTTTAAGGACATTACATCAAAGTTGGATCAGCCTGTAGTGTGTTTTTCCACTTTCATTTTGAGTGTGACTCCAAATCCAGACCTCCATGGGTTGCTAAATTTGATTTCCATTGATAATTTTTGTGTGATTTTGTTGTCAGCACATTCAACTATGTAAAGAACAAAGTATTTAATAAGAAGATTTCATTCATTCAGATCTGGGATGTCTTATTTTTGTGTTCCCTTTATTTTTTGGAGCAGTGTATTTACGTCTACTATAAAATCATCTACAGAAATGCTGTCAAACCTGGTCCTAGTTGATGAACTGATTTGTATGTTACTGAGTGAAATAAGTATTTGATCCCCTACAACAATCTGTGGGAGCCGAACTGGCTGTGCGCCTACGTGCCACACAGATTACGATCAGTAAATCAATTACAGACGCTACTGATCTCAACTTATGTATAAAGCACACCTGACTTCAGGATCAATTTCTTCCACTCCAACTTATCCACCACCATTGGCAAAACCAAAGAGCTGTCAAAGAATGTCAGAAACAAGACTGTGGATCTGCACAAGGCTGGAATGGGCTAGAAGATCACCAGCAAGAATACGAAAGACTTGTGGAAGGGTCTTCCAACTTGACAGTGATTGCCAACGTACTGCCAAGGCAACAAAGGAGTGGCTGAAGCCGACGCACATTAAGGTCATGGAGTGGCCTAGCCAGTCTCCAGCCCTCAGCTGGGAGCTGAGCCTTCTTGTTGTTTAGCAAGAAAACTAGAGGACACAGAGTTTCTGTAAAATGTAGTGTTTGCTCTCTTAACACTGTGGAAACTGTGTCATCCCCTGTGTTAGAGACCTGATTGTCAGAGTGACTGATTAGTCTGTCGCACAGCAAATGAGTGCCTAAACTCAATAACAGCCCCTTATGAATAAACAGCTTGACTTGAATCCTGTACCTGAATGGTTACCTGCCTATGACGATTAGTAATCAAAATTAAGGCAGTTTTGGATTAGATTAGATTCTGTTTTATTGTCACTGAAAACTACATTACTCAAACTATGAAACAAAGTTTGGTATCCGGTGTGAAGTGCAAACATTATTGTAAACACAGAACCTGTCCAGAGTAATTTACACGAACAAAAGAGAAGCCTATAGAGCAATTACAATATGTACATGGATTCACAGTATTTACATGAATGCACAATGTTATTTGTGTGTGCAAAGTGCATGGTGTGCTTATGTGCGTAGGGTTTGAATTGTGCGTTCAGTTTAGCAGCCTGACAACTGTGTGAAAGAACATGTTCTTTAGCCAGTTGTTTCTGGAGCGGAGGTTCCTGTACCTCCTTCCTCCTAGAGGGGAGCAGGGTGCACAGATTGTGGTTTGGATGATGAGGATGATGTTATGAAGCTTCTTCAGACTGTGTTTCCAGGTTATGTCTGTGATACAGGGGAGCTGGGCACCAGTGATGTTTAGGGCAGTTTTCACTCTTCACTTTTGAGCTGCAGTGCGCCATCCTCAGTGTAACCGCTTTAATTTGTCTTTACAGTTCCCACTGAGATACCATTGTATCCACTGGGATACTCATCTCCTACAAAACAGCCAATGTTAAGTCACCACCCTTATTACTACTACATTTTACACAAATTTTGTGCTATGAATGAATTAAAATAGAGGTTAAATCAGGTGAAACCTATGTACTGTTAACTGTAAAGTTTTTGTATAAAGAATGTGTATGACAACGAATTGTGAAGCTGCTTGAGCTCATGAGACACTTTCTGTGTCTTTGTTATCAGAATTCCTATATGACTTTGACAGGAAAAATGCACACAGCTGAAAGGACAGTGTTTGTATCCACACATGTGTAAAGGAGATGTTCTTTCTTTTCATGATCAATGCTGGTGTGAAGACTGTTCTTGCTTTATTGATCCCTTTGCAAAGCTTTTTTTCAATAAATCTCAGAAAATTTCAATTTATTTTTCCACAAGTTCAAGATTACTTGTTCCAGTCCTAGCTACAGGCTCCCCCCTCCCAAAAAAGGTGCGTTTGAAGCCTTATCTTAAAAGTAGAGCAGTTTCCCTGAACCCAAACTGTGAGCTGGCATTACACATCAAAACTGAAGCCAATATGACACAAATACAGTACTCTGGCTGTAGTACAGCTCGCACTCTATTGGAATCTGCTGGATTCTATAGTTCTTTTTTTTGTTGCAGCTACACAGCATATTACATTGTTCTGTCTTGCACTCTGAATGACCTCTGTCTTTTTTGCACAACTCATCAAGAGTTGGGTTACCATACTGCAGGAGCAGAGGAGCCACGCTGAGGTACACCTGAATGCCTGATAGTCACCTAACATGACTTAAGTATTGATAAAATGTACCAACTACTGACCGTATTATATCCGCTCAAGGCATGAATCCAGCAAGGATCCCAAGGCCAGATCCCAAATGCTAGCTAAGCCTAACTTGTAACATCAGCAAGAGATCCCTAACTACTGGCTTAGATGTCATTCAGCGTGACAAGGTCAGGTGTTGGGAAACCAGAACAGGACAGATAAGAAGTTGCCTACATGGATAAGGACAGAAAACATGGAACTGATGTAATGCGACTATGCCAGCTAAGCCAGTGAGAGAGGTTATATGTATAAATGTGATAACTATGGACGGGCAAAGGACCAAGCAGACTGACCCAGAAGCGCCTGGTAGCTCAGTGCTATAACGTCAATAGAGGGAAGCCACTTTTGAAACTGGAGACTACAGCCCAATGTGCCAACTATTGTAGGAGGAGATAAAGGTAGGCACTGTTAAGGCCTGTATTATGTAGCAATGACAGTTTATAGAGATGTGATCAAAGCAAACTTTTGAATTTACCCTGAGCAACTTGTTGAAGGCCCCAGGAAAAGGCTGCCTTTACTGGCACCATGACCAGGTGGTGGATGCCACCATGCCATGCTAGGATGCACTTGGCATTCATAAGAGGTGGTTTTTGGTTTAATAGTTGGAAAAATGTCCTTCTGTTTTCTCTTGTCTTGAAGAAAACAATCATGAAGTCAGTGAAGAGGAAATCACAAGGACTTATCCTTAGCATGTTGAGAACTGCAGCTTAGATACTTCTGGGACATTTCATTGTTAGTAATCTTCTTAAACAAAAAAGATTTTCAGCTTTCAGAATGCAACCCTTGTGAGGAGTCAAGGATTTCGCTAGGCCTCGGTCTCTATGTGTGGTTTCCTTTACCCTTGTTGCTCTGTAGCATGACATCCTGCAACATGAACTCTGTATTATTGTACAGTATAAAGCACCTTGAATAGATTGCTGTTGTGATTTTAACGCTTTATAAATAAAACTGAATTGAAAACTCCAGAGGCAGGTGACGATGTTCTGTCAAGGCAGTGCATTCATAAAAATCAGCATGTTGGACTCATGTTGAGGTTTTACTGGCTGCTCACTCCTCAATGCATTCAGGTGAGCAGGCACAATAAAAATAGAAATATACCCAGTGACCGCAGGTTACCTCACTGATGATCCTTCTGTAAGGTACATCGCAAAATCAGCGTCTTAACTGTGCATTAAGAGCAGCTTTATGCTAAATGAGCTGGAGTAACAGCCTAAGCCAGTGTTTCCCAACCGCTGTGCCGTGGCACACAGGTGTGCCGTGAGAAATGATCAGGTGTGCCGTGGAAGATTATCTGGTTCCACTTGATTGGTACTCTAAGCGACCGGCGTGAGTAACGGGCAGAACAATTACATTCTCTTCCACTAGAGGGCAGTACAACTACCTGTTCTAATTAAATGGGTTGCCAACTGCCAGTAAAACAGAAGAAGACGAAGAAGAAATGACAACAGTCATGCTGTGAGTGAGACAACGCAGCGGTAATAGCAATAGATAAATATTAGAAAAGAGAAAGTGGTCAGTCTGACCTGGGTCCTGGAGAAAACTGCGACCCAGATGAAGGCCCTAGCATGAGTAGTGGTCAGAAGAAAGCAAAAAAGGTATACTGGGACAAACCGAGCCAGTTCCGCTATGCCTGGTGCGTGGGGAGAAATGATCAATATGCTTTTTGTGACATTTTTGTTTGGTGGTGTGCCGTGGGATTTTTCTGATGGGAAATATGTGCCATGGCTCCAAAAGGTTGGGAAACACTGGGCTAAGCTGAGAGGTTAGGCGTTAAAGCCATGTTCATATAATGTCATACAACTGAGCCATCTTGAACGTATTTACTCTTTTTTATCCTTCACACACAGTAATCTCCATTTTCACTTACTTTAACAACACACTGATTAGTGTGGAGGCAAACTGTGAAATACAGTGCATCCAGAAAGTATTCACAGCACGCCCCTTGTTCCACATTGTGTCATGTTACAGCCTTATTCTGCAACAGGCTTAATATGACGTTCCTCAGAGCACCTCAAACGTATCAGCATCATCAAGTCCTTGATGCATAGAAACACGATGTTCCTTTCAGTTCTTACAAGGCAATACTTGTCAACCCAGAAAGGCGTGGAGCTCCTTTTCACTGAAGCCCTGATGCTTCAACAACCTAAAAGAAGAACACACAGGAAGGAGGTCAACACAAAGCTGGTACATGAGTAAAAGTTCACGCTACACATTGTTGGAAAATGTTCTCAATCAGGTGTTGTTAGGCCTGGGCGTCTCAGGCTACAGATCTTAAAAAAAAGGGGGAAAAATATCTGCCATTAATTACATCAAGTCCTTGAAAAAAAGAATAAGAGAAAGAGAGGAGCATTTGGTGGTAGGTAGGCTGTGGATATAAGAAGCTTTCTTACAAATAAAGATTAGGAAGGACATGAGGTGTAAGGCTAGAAGAAGCAGAGGAAGCTGTCTCCTTCATCACTGAATCAACTACAAGCTCAGTTTGCTAAAGAAGAGGACACGTGAGATAGACAGTTCAGCTTAGTGGTTCTCTTACAAAACATGCCAATTATGAAAACAAGTATTTCTATGCAAGTTTTCATAAATACGTCTAATTCCAAGGCCCATCAGGTGTTTTCAGTAACTACTTTAGTCTGTGTACATATAAAACTACTGAATTTATAACATATTTATTATTTAATGATCATATAAAATTTGATGTGAATATGCTTGCTGCCTGCTTTTAATGATATTTCTAGGAAGCATCACATGACTGCACTGTAGACTGTAGGTCCTGGATCTTGTGATTGCACACCAAGTGAAATAGTGCATTCAGGCAAACAAAATAGGAAATAGATCTCCTTAAGCATGGCTTTTAAATAAAAAACTTTCTCAGAGCATCAGTAAGGTAAGGTTTGTGTTACCTACCCTATTGTTAGCTCTGTAAAGGCTGTAGGGCCACAGACACACACGTAGCATTTGGACCCATCAGGCCTGGCAAGCATCTCGTTAAGTATGGGCTCATTCACCTGACCTTTCCAGCCAGTCCAGTGTTCACTGGGCTCAGAGAGGACATGCTCCACCTGAAACCTGACACACAGCACAGCAACATACTGAAGGAGTGACACGAGAGCCATTTTACACGTAAATATAGCTCCATAGCCATGATCTTTAACGTGGTTTTCTGACACACCTGCTTATTGAAGCTCCAAAGGCTAAAAAAAATATTGTTCAGGACAGCCCCACATTGAACCAGCAATCTATTCCAACTGGAATGTATATCTTATATATTTTTTTCTTCTGTAACTTGAAATTCTGATACAGAGACTGTATATCTGCATGCTGTAAATAAGAAGAAAAAACACAGCACAGTGGTCACTGTTGCCTCACAGCAACAAGTTTAACTCCTGCCTGGGCCTCCTCTGTGTACAGGACTATGTTCTCCTGCCTGCATTAGCTCTCTCTCACAGTCCAACGACATGCACGGAGGTAGCTTAACTGGTGATTCATACCACAGACTTATTTGTAATATAGCAACCATTTTCTGGATAAATCTGACATTCAGCAGTAGCTGTTGACTCTATCCAGAAAACAGCAGCTTTCAACTCCAAGACTCTACATGGTCTCCATCAAAACAATTAAAATAATGAACCTCCTGGTCAGAAAAATGAAGCCAATACGGAAGTGCCTAAAGCCCGCATTCTCTCTGAAGGCCACTAGGTGGTGATAGCTGAGCTTGCAAAAAGACTTCCAGTCGTACAGAAGACTATGGGGACAAAGGCTGTTGGTCTTAACCTCTGGAAGCACTTGACTCATACTGAATAAAAACTTAAATGTATTTTATAAAAATTGGCCATATCATATTTATGACTAAGACCTCACAAATAACATTTAACACAATGCAAAAACTGGTTACTACTCCAACTCCTCTCCTCATCGTCCCTCTTTCTCTGAATTTTCTTTTCTTTTTCCTTCTTAGACATTGCCCTCTGGTTCTTTTCTACAAATCAGTCCACACTGCTGTTTATTCACACACACACCACCTGAGAAACTCCAATCAGACGCTTGTTTTTAACATGAACAAACAGGCACTGACCCCAGATGCACAGCTCTACCTGTCGTTATTAGCAGCCAGTTCATCCAGTTCGAAGCGCCAAAGAATGTCCTCTTCTCGTCGGTTAAAAAAGAGCAGCTTTGTTTTTCTGGGGACACACAAGGTGTAGGTTACGAAGCAAGCAGCCAAATGAAAAACACTACAATTGTTTTCTCAAACTAGTGTCAAGAACACGGGGAGTTCATAAGCTGCAGACAGATATAACACATTGGTAAAACACCATACGTTACACTCCATACAGAGTACTGAATGCACTGTATCCACAGTGCTTCAATTTCCAAATGCACTGCATCTAACAACACTGTGTCAGATACTCAGACAAACACCTCTGTTTTAGTATATAAAACTATCAATGAAAACTTATAGTTTGTGCTAATTTATTTGTTTTTTGGTAGAATTTGCAAGAATAAATCAAAGATGGTGAGTGGGTGTCAAATACTAAGGCTGTTGCACAGCTAACCATCCTTCAAGCTCTCCGAAGTAGGGATAGGAATCAAGAACCGGTTCCCAGTAGTCTAATTCCTTAGAACTGTTAGTTTGCTTGTCTATCGATCCCACCTATCAGTTCCCCTTGGACTTCATAGTGCCACAGTCTTCAGAGTGGATATGGACTTTACTTTTATTTTTATAAAAGGAGTGCGGTGGTAAAGTGCAAACTGCATTATGATGCTAACACAACTTCGGAGCTTTGCAAGCATGCTAACACTAATCTAGCCAAAAACCCAGAGCGATGTTAAAGCTGAGTGAACCCCAGACTCTAGCTCTTTACAGATAACATAAGCAGTGATGAGCAGTCAGGCTGCAGCCTCCGTTTCTACCCGTTCATGTTTCTACAGTAGAATCACTGTGACGATCGCTTTAACGTCTCTTTGTGCTGGTTTTCATTTTTGCTGTCAGCTTTGTGTCCATACCTAAGAGAAAGATCACGTGTGTGTCCTCATTAGGATAGGGATTTGTGTTGGTGTGTGGAACTGTAGGCTGTAGGTTTGTTTTGTTAAATGGTGATTATTAGACAATGTGTTTCAGGTCATTTTTCAGAAAAATGCAAAAACAATATAACAAGTAGTAAAACAAATTGCTGGGAGTAATGAACTAACATACTGCATTACTTTTATGAAAAGTGTTCTGTGTAATATGTGCAATACGTTACTTTTTTGAGTAATGACCCCAACACTGATCACAACGAAGAAGGGGAATATCCCCAGTATGCACAAACATTTGACCCACAGCATGCAGTGAATGCAGGAATGTCTTTGATTGCTGCTTGGGGATGGCGGGGACCAGTGCGAACCCAAAAACTAAAGGTGACAGAGGCCATCTATGATCTGTGAGTCCACATTCATCTTTTCTTTCTTAACTGGCATTCAGGTAGCATGTCTGTTTCTCTTTCCTAACTTTATTTTTATTTCTCATGCCCTGGAGACATCCCGATTTCATACTGTTTTATTTGTATATTATTTATACAATTCAGGGAGGTGACCAAGAACCAGATGGTCACTCTAAGTACATTTATTTATATAAATGAATGCACTTACTAATCAGCACTGTACTGAATACAAAGGTGTCATTTATAAGCGATGCTTCTGAAAGTTTTCTCCTACCCAATGGTTTCAATGTCTCCGAGGGCCACACGGATAAGACGAGCCATGGGCGTGAAGCCTGTGCCTGCAGCTATTAAGTAGAGGTTTGTAACATCACGAAGACGGTGGAGACTGAAGGGGCCTTCTGGACTACTGACAGCCACATGGTCACCTAGAAGAGTAAACATGTAATTATTACAGCAGTGCTTACATTAAACACCTTCATCAAATCAGGTTCAAAATTCAAAACATTATTTACCGTCAGATGGCGAGCTGGCCCTGTTACTGTGCCACATGTGGAAATGCACACATTGTTTTTGGTTTTTTTATTTCTTTAAATGGCACATTTTACTTTTATTTGTTACAGATTTAGCAGAGAGAAGTCACTCGTCCTTATCAATTTTCCTACCCACCCTGGAACTTTTGGAGTTACAGTGTTGGTAACTCCAAAAGTCGCTGAATGTGACTTACCGACATTCAGGCTGGTAAGATGTGGGGTGAACACCCCATCAGGGTAGACTTTGATCATGAGGTAGAGGTCTGATTCCTGTGAAGAGTTCTTAGAAGCTGCTGGAAATATCTGCTCCACTGGAGTGTATGGCCTCACTACCTCCATGTCTGCATGTAGATGAAAAAAGCAGTAAGATTTACAACTCACCTGGCATGTCTCGGTGATGTCACACTTTAAGAAACAGTCCAAGGTTAGAGCGTCTTTCTGTTTTGGTTGTTGTTTTTTTTGTTTTTGTTTTTGTTTTTTTTTTGGGGGGGGGGGTGTTTATGTGCTGATATGTTATTGTTAAGGTATACACACAGTCACCGTTTCTGACCAAATCTTGCTTTCTAAGATTTGGTGCCATTAAAATCATAAAAGTACACTGAATCAGTTTGTACCAAAGTAATATCTGTATTTTACTAACTGACTTGTCATCAAGGATGATCACATTTATGTAGCTGTGCTCATTTTTTAACTATAGTAAGGCTTAGAATGAGATTCTCATGTAAATACTTGGCAATGTCACAAATTATTAATATGATTAAAACAACATTACAGTTTTAGGGTATTTTAACCTAAAAGCATAGTAAACTGCACACTGATGTGATAGAGTATCAACCAAAAATCCAGAAAAAAATCATTACAATAAAGTTAGAAATCACATGAAATAAATTAAACTTTACATTTGCACGTCACTGAGTAAAATAAGCACCTGATTACCTACACCTAGGCCAGAATTCTGTCTCCCACTCAAAGGCTGTGTTACATTATAATGAACCAATCAATCAATTACAGATACTCCTGAATTTAACTTGTAATGTGCATAAAGCACACCTGTCCACAGAATTCTAACCTCTCCACTACCATGAGCACAACCAAAGAGCTGTGAGAGGACATCAGGGACAAGACTGTAGACTTGCACTCAGAAATGGAAGAGTAAAGAGGGCGGGCCAAAATCCTTCCTGAGGTGTGTGCAAACCTGGTGACCACCTACCGTTGTGCTTGCCAACAAGGGTCTCGCCATCAAGTACTAAGTCATGTTTTCCATGGGGTTCAAATACTTACTTTACTCAATGACATGAAAATCAGCTTACAACTTTTATGTAATGGTTTTTTTCTGGATTTTCAGTTTATGTTCTCGCCCCATTAAAATGAAACTACCATAACAATCAGAGACTGTTAATTTATTTGGAGGTTAGCAAACGTACAGAGGCTGTACCACTGTTCATAATGAAAGAGTGGAGCAAATTATTCTGAACTACAAGCCTGAAAACTGAATGCAACTACTTTAAGACAGATTAACAACAAGGACATGAATATTCTTTATCACTGTGTGAACTGCAAAATGGAAGAATCACCCTTGGGACCTCGTATACTTCATGGTTGCAGACGATAAGGAAGCATCCTCTCTGACATACAATGTAGGTAAACTTTCTAATATTGCTCTACTTTCACTTGTTCGGCAAGCTTACCATACCTGTTTTCCATAGCCATTTTTAAGCTTCGTCAAAGCTGGAGCTTATATGTACAAGTTTCTTTCAATTCACCAGCTGCCTGTACAATTGCTCACCTTGAATGAGCGCTTTCAGACAGACGTGTTTTCCAACTGGCACATGCATGACAGTCCCACGAGGGAATTGTAGTCTGAACAGATAGGTGTTATGGTTCACCTCAGTCTTAGACACCAATACACAATCCCGATAGAAGAGAGCTGTAAAACAGGGAACAGCAATGTAGTCTCGTGATTTAGCTTTCTATTTATCTAAGCAAATGTCTAGGAATGAAGTGGTATGATATAATACAATTAACAATCCAATTAACATCTGAACAGGCTACACAGGTAGTACTGTGATGTTCTTGGGACCCACCTCTGTCTTTTTTGCGTAGAAAGGTATTATGGGACTCCAGAGGTTGACCGAGACTTGCCCATTTTCCTTGAGTACCTTTGCGTATGGTAACCTGGATCTTTCCCACTGAGAAAGCAGTGTGAACTGTAGAGGACAATAACTTAGCAGCTTAAGGAAAAGAGCAAGACAGGGAATGTTAATGTACATTTTACAGAATCTTTTTTTAAAGATGTTGTTTACCTGCAACATTTTCCTCAACTTCATCAGAGAGACCTAAAAAAAAAAAAAAAGCATGAAAGCCGACATTACAAACAAAATAATTTATTCATAAGCTTGAAAATGTATTTTTTGAAACTCATATTACGGCTGTGTTGACAGAAGCTTGCCTTGTCTATCCTAAAAGCTAGTGTAACAAGAGCTGTGTTTGGAGGAGAAAAACTGGGAAGTAACATCACTTTAAAAACTTTAAATTCAAGTAGCTCTGACACCAAATCAAACCAAAATCTAACTAAGCAATTCAAATGATTTTAGTTCTATTTGGATACCACCAACTCACACACAAGCACCTCATAGTGCTTTATAAAGTTAAGCAGTGTAAAGACCAAGACTACAATATTAGAGAGAACCCCAACTTTTACATAGTCTGTATGATAAAATACTTAATGACAGCAGAAAGGAAAAACTGAAGAGACCTTAAGCAGAACCAGGCTCAGGAAATGACAACCATCTGCTGTGACTCATGAGGGGGTAAGAGAAAGAGAAAAGCAAAAAGGAGAGAATAGAGACACAACTATAACACATCTGGGATCTAGCAAATATCCAAGTATTACTTCTATAACTGAGGAATGCTCAGTTAAGGACATAACAATGCTTTGCAGAAAGCACCTGTATAGCTGTGGTCAAAGGTTTCCACACGTTTCCACACATCATGGGCAAGAAAATCATGGTCACTTTGGGCTTTTAATAGTTTTAATGACTTAAAAAAAACCAAACAAACAAGAATTGGGCACACAAATTTAAATTCATTTTGTATTTTCTCTCATCAAAGTCAAAAGTACACATACAGGCTTAAATATATACATACAGCCCGACTAATATTTGATTAAATGTTTCTCGGTATGTTGCTTTTGGTAGCAAACAACAAGCTCTTGGCAAAATTCTGTCTGCTAAGAACAGTTCATTTAAATTGGTCAGTTTTCTAACTTTTAAGCATAGTACACACATTTTCAATCCGGTTCAGGTCAGGGCTTTGGGAAGGCCATTCCAGAAATTTAATGTTAACCTGCTTTATCTGCTCCAAAACAAAAGTTGTCAAATCCGTTTGGGATCATTGTCCTGTCACGTCCAAGTTTCAAATGTCTTGCTGCTGATGTGAGGTAAAGTTAAAGAATTCAAAGTGCAATAGCACACCAGTACCACTGGCAGCAAAGCAGCGCCACAGCACGATGCTACCACCACCATGCTTGACAGTTCATACAGTGTTCTTGGGGTGGCAAGAGCTCAGGAGGCAGAGCGGGTCATCGACTGATCTACTGATGTGCCCATCGGAGTATGAATGTCAATGTTAGATAGGAAGAACTTGAGCACAGAAAAAAAGTGCTTGTATGGGTGAATGAGGCATGTTGTATGAATGGATTGATTGATTCCTTTATTTGTCACATGCAGTGTTACATGTATGTGTTACCTGCAGTGAAATTGGACCCCTTCCAACCAAACATACATAGCACAAACATCACGAAGCGCTTTGAGCGCTATATAAGAATCAGTCCATACGCTCCTCCAGCTCTCGTCACTGGAGCTCAGTCCCATCTGATCATAAAACTCTGAGTTATTTTAGTTTACTTTTAATAGATACACCTATTGTATCAAGCTCCTGTGTAGCCACTTAGGCATCCGTGCTGCCCACCTGCCCTCCCAGCAGGGTGATGATGATGATGATGATGATGATGACCCCAGTAGGCTTTTACAGCTGAGGGGTAAAAAATAGACAGAGCTTCCAGTCCAGGTGTTCTCTTTAAGGCCTCTTAACTTAGTGTGTCACTATTTCCTTACCAGCTTACACAAAAACTGCTCTGGTGACAGGCAGATGATGACAACAGTTAATAAAAATGTTTTCTGTGTTTTCCAGATTGGACAAACAGGGCTAAGAGTTAGGCTTTTATTACAAATCTGTTTATATTTTATTAGAGTGAAAGACTGCTGCAACTATACAGTTTAGTATGCTGCACGGGATCTATGGCAACAGACACCAATAAAATACTCACGTAAATGAATCATGTAGGACATTTTTCCCAGCAGCACCTCCAGTCGAAGAACACCTGCCTCTAGATCTACAGTGGTGCAGCCTGAGCTGGGTATCTGACACAAGGAGTTATACACATAAACATGTTACAATTACTGTGTGGCAGCTGCTACTTGTTGTACTTGTTAGAGAAATGAAAGCAACACGGGACACAAGTGAAGCTCAATAACAGGCAGGAGTCAGGGGCTGGATACACACAGTGTAGAGTGGGGGACATGTGAAGAGCAATGTCTGGGCTGTGCTGTTGCTCTCTATCTTACAGCAGGTGGATAGGAGCGATTACCTTTCTTCTGGTATAAACAACCAGATGAACAGTCCCATCAGTCTGGAACCAATCGTACCTGCACCAGCAACAGAAAGAAGATTATACTGTCACTTGAGAGCTTCTTTATCAGATGTGTTGTTTAGGTGTTTACTGTCTTTCATACCGGGGGCGAGAGTCTTTGTCTGGAAGGGGAGCCACTGAAGTTGGTGAAGCAAGGCCAGTCACAGGTGGGGGAGGGATGATTGCTAAGACAGACAACAGACAAAAACATGTCTGATGTAGCAAAAACTTCAAATTTTAGTTGGAATAACAATAACACGTCATATTAAACATGAGCATTCACCACAGGCATGGCTTGATTCTTTGAACTGATCTGTTATGTGTATATATTACAGATGTGCCAATATACTGATCACAGGTGCATACATTTTTATACAGTTTTTTTTTTAAACAACTATGGCAGCACAAGGATGTAGAGACACACCAGGTTCTACATATATACTTGTGATGCTTACTTTGTAGAAAAGCCCCCCTTACTCCCGCTCCAGGGCAAAAAGTGTAACAACTTCATAGACGTGGTTAAAGGTTGTGTGTTTCTGCAGACAGTGTATATCAGTGTAAATTACTGTGTGTACCTTTAATAGCTGTGGCGGCCTTGGTGGTCATTCTGCCCACCAGGCACTCTTTCAACATAGACTCATAGTTGACCCAGCGATGGACCTGCTCACAAACACACATACAAACTCAACCAAGTCAGTCTCTCACCCAATCGGTCACGCCCTCCCTGAGCCTGGTTCTGCCGGAGGTTTCTTCCTGTTAAAAGGGAGTTTTTCCTTCCCACTGTCACCAAAGTGCTTGTTCATAGGGGGTCATATGATTGTTGGGTTTTTCCTCTGTATGTATTATTATAGGGGCTACCTTACAATATAAAGCGCCTTGAGGCGACTGTTGTGATTTGGCGCTGTATAAATCAAATTGAATTGAAGCTTTGAGCTTACAAATCTATATCATATTGCAAACAAAAGTCCTGTTCCAGTCTTGCCAGAGTTCTCAAAGTTATTTTTACCTCTGCCTAGCTTTTTCCTTTAATGTGGCCCCACTTTCATACACAAAGCCAACAGGAGAGTACTTTTTATTGAGTAAGAGGTTGATAAATAACTAATGTCACAGCCTGACACCAAAATCTAAACTAAACACAGCATGACTATACAAACAAATCCTGACTAGAATAAAGAGTTGACATGGGAAGTGGACTTTGTCAATGACTTATTTGTGGATTCCAGTGATGCTTGATGAGCCATCCTTAGCTCATGAAAAAAATGAGCCTACAGTCGCTTCATGTGTACACTGGTAAATCAATTTACCACTTATCGCAAATCTACACATACAGTAAAACGTCTGGAATGTATCTTAATCCTGAAAATATTTCAATCACAAACATGGGAAAAAACATTTTGCTGTCACTTTACTCCCTACGGTGCATTTACTTTTCATTCAGCTTCCATACCTGGTCAAAGAGTTCAGTTCCATCTATTCCTGCTGCCTTCATCAGCTCCTCTTCTCCACCAGGGTGGTAGTCCATGTAGGGGGTCACATTATAAACCATACCTGTAAAAAACATCCACACAAAGTTTTATGTGTATCAAGTTCTATTGCCCTCTGCAGACAGAAACTGATGAAAACAGGCACTCATGTCAGAGAGCACGAGTATAAAACTATTATTCAATATTTTTATACTTTTAATTAATTATAATTTTCAAACTGCAATTACACAAATACACCACAGCAGAAAACACAGTAACTGTCAGCTATTAAAGGCCCCATATCATGATGAATATGCACCAACTCTGCTGAGAAATCAGCTGTGTTAAGCAATCTCTAAATGAGAACGTTAGAAGCAGCAGAGTGTCTCAATCGGGTCTACTGAAAGAGCTGTGCTGGCTGCTTCTCTCCGTCATTCACAGACCTCTTCCTCAAAGGGCAGCAGTTCCCGTTCCATTGCAGTTCAACTTGAAGCTCCACGCAATGAAACCGAGCTTCAAACTGGGCGATATATCGAATATACTCGATGTATCGCGAGTTTTTCTACGTGCGATGCGTAAATAGCTTTATCGTAACCATCGAGTATAAGTTGCCATGGCAATATTAAGCTGTCTGCATCTAAGTCACTGTGAGTTTTTTTTCTCTCCCACACACTGCGAATGCATCATTAAGTCGGAAAACCTTCTACCTGACACACTGCGTTGAGCCTGCGTGTTTATTTACTGCCAGATAGGGAAAAACATGGTGACAGCGGGAGTTTCAGACGAGTGAGGGAATGAGACTCGCTGTCGTTTGGATTTCACAAGGAGGATGTCGAAAAAATGCAGTAATTTGCAAAACATGCCATAAAACTATTGCCGCAAAAGGTAGCAGTCTTCCACTGCAAAATTAAGACTGTTTTAAACTCTGCGTGTGAACGTCTCCCCACACACCAAAGAAAACGTTAAATAAACCCGCTGTGACACCTGTGACTGTTCTCGCTCAGTCGGTTTATAGTCACTGTCTAGACTTTTGTTTCTGTAATTTGAGGTCATCGCATTTTTTATTTTATAATTTTTATATGTTATAAGCACAAAAGAGCATCTTTTTAATTTCAATTGCTTAATTTTTTCTCATGAATTATTGCTTGATGTCCTTTTTTGTTGCTGTGATCTTTTGTTCGTTAGTCTAGTGTTGACCACAGAAAGAGACCCACTGTTACAGTAGAGTCATTTGTGAAAAACTCTGTGTGCAACTGATGGTTAAAAGAACACATTTCAATTCATTCTAACATCTTTTTGTATTCAAAGTAGAAAACAATATTGAATGGTGGATTTCAATGAGTATACCAGTGCAATTTTAGGCACTATATGGTTGAAAATTACATTTGTTTTTGGAGGTTATTTAAACATATTGTGATATTGGATTTTCCTCATATCGCCCAGCCCCACTTCAAACCAGTGGTATAACAGTGACATGGTTTTTGGGTGAAACCTCTGGGGACATATGAGACTAACACTGATATGTCTTAAAGATTACCGGGCCTGTAAGGTCAAAGGAGACACTATTATTGCCAGTAAATAAAATACTGCGGTAGGTAAATCAGAATGACCTACACAGTGAAGCGAACTCAATAAAGCCTACAGAAATGGAAATGGATGAACAGAGATTAAAGCCTACACCTTTCCATTTAGTATTTTGTTTTCTTTAGATGCATTTCTAATTGTAATTCTGAGCATTTTGTGGTTTATGGTGTTTTGGAAAACTTTAAATAATGACCAAAGGCAATAATAAAAATAATTATAATTAGTAATGTTATTAGTAGTAGCAGTAGTAGCACTCATTTTAAACACTAGTCAGGCTGTTATTTGTTCGCATTGTCAGAGGGACTTCTAAATTTGTTCAAGCAAATTCAGGTATGACAACACTGATAAATCACAGATTTGCACATGAAACATTGTGTGAGATGTTTGTGTGCACTATTTACACACAGATTTGTGTGTATGCACTGTTATTAAATGTTCCTACAGCTTCAGCATGCAGTGGAACCATTTACAGCTAAAATGTTAACTTCTTTTATCATGTTTTAGTTTTTCCAAATGTACCTGTTGAATTTTGAAAAATGAGCAAAATATATGACACATTACACTCGGCAACTTTACCAATCCATAAAGGGAAAGTGTTTTTTAATAGTTACCTGGGGATACCAAAGTATTACAACTTCCACAGTAATACAAGAAAAATGACAAATTAAATTACAACCTGCTAAAAAAACTCCACTTTGTGTCGCGAGCCTATCAACACAGATGCCCTAGTCAAAAGGACAAACTTCTCAAAGAGAAGTACCATGAAGTATTCTCCAATCCTACTAAAGAATACAGGTCCCTTGCAGGCTACTGCAGGCCCTGCTCACTGCAGACTCACCTCGTATGCAGGTCCAGCAGTCCTCTCTCGTGTTGTGTTTCTGCAGTTCTTCCTCAGTAACTTCAATGAGGCGCCCCCTGAGTCCAGTAAGATCCTTTCCACTCTTGGCAAACCGAATCCAGTCCATGAGACTGTGGCCAGGCTTCAATGCCACCTTTTAGGGCAGGGTCAGATAAAAGTCAAGTAAGGTAATTGCTTTCTTCTGGCGATACATGAAAAACGTTAGGAACAAATTTTAGGTATGTCTACGAAGTCCAGGGTCTTAAATAATGGTGAGATGCATATATTTCAGCTCCAGAAGAGTATTTTATTGCTGCCGGAAGTAGGGTGTGTTTTTTTGGTGCAGTTTGATGCGGAGTGGACCATATCAGCCGAAGACTGCAAATTGTATTAGTTAGTGCCTGTACCTAGCATTGTAAACTGTAAAACTCAGAAATTTAAAAAAAAAAAAAAGAAAAGTGTAGTAATGTCAATGGAACTGATGACAGCTCCTTAGCGAGAAAGAGCTGCAGTCTGAGGCTTTCAGCTCTGTCTAGTCACGCTAACACAGTGTGTAGTTAAGTGAAAAGCTTTTTTTAACCACATAAAGAAAAGCTGCACCTGCATTTTCATCATGCAAGTAGACATGCTGAATGTCTACATGAGGCTAAGGAATAACTTAACAATAATTCTTTGTAATGCCAAATGGCTTGATGATGTTAATTTTCAGATTTGTGGTATATATAAATGGCTGATGGTTCTGTTGTGTATTTGTTCAGATATTTGCTTGGCAAGCAAAAGGTTGCTGGTTTAATTACAGCTGGAGACACAGATACCTTTGTGTTTACATCAGGAAAGAAATCCAGCGTAAAATTTTACGAAATCAAAAGTCACGATGAGGCAAAAGTAGCTTTTAGTATAAATGAACTGCTATCAGCGTGCTCTTGAGCAACAGAAAACTTCATGCGACTTTTAGCCCTGTCCAAAACCACTTGGATATTACATTTAAATAGTTGAATCCTTGTTTTCTTTAGTTGTATATGAGAAACACAGTTTATTTAACCTGGATAATGTTAGAGAGAGCTTTCTCTTGAAAGTTGATTTGCATTTTGGTAATCTATTTCCTTAACTACATAAATTTAAATGTACATGTCTGTGTGTATGTGGATGACAGAGGCTCAAAATGGGGGAAAGCATTGGTGCAAGAGCAATGTGGCAAAAATGGAAGATAAGATCTCAGAATGATGCAAAGTCAGACTAAAACTGAAACTGACCATACAAGTATAAACCGTCCATTTTCCACTGACGAGCACTTGCCTGATTGTATTTGCTGCAAGGGAAAATGTTCTTTCTGCACCACCAGATTCAGCCGTAGAAACTGTTGTCCCATTACCTTTGTAACCCGATATCTCCCAGTCACTCAGTTTCTGTGTGTGCGTGCATGCATTGCTTATGAAAACACCACAGTATGAATGTTTGGCTTGTTGGATGTGTGTGTCCACAGGTGATTAAGCTGAAAGGTCAGGTTCTGTCAGTGATGTTTCGATTCCGCACCAAGTCGAGAGAATTTATCTGGATGCGAACCAGCTCCTTCACTTTCCAGAACCCGTTCTCGGAGGAAATCGAGTACATCATCTGCACCAATGTCAATGTCAAGTGAGTCAAGCATACATGATTAAACAAACAGATGCAGCAAATAACGAAAGCATTGACGGTTTCACCGTGTCTGTGAGACATTCCTCTGTGTGAACGCTTACATACATCCACAACTACCACAGCCGCTTTTAATAAACCACACACTCATCACTCTTTCCCAATACTTCTCCTCTGCACCCGCCAATGATTGTGGGGCAGTAGAAACTCAACTCAGGACCCCCTCACTCCCATCTCCTCCCCTGGGGCTTCGATGCCCCCGTCCCTGGGTCAGAGCAGCCCAAGTGGTCTTCCTGTAGTGCTCAGTCCGGGGCAGATGGCCACCAGGTGAGACCAGGCCTGGCCTGCCTATCTTCTCCCTGCATGGGAGAACAGGGGCTGCTTCTTCATGGGAGACTTCTGCTGTTTCTAGCAAACTACAGTCCTTCTGTTTTTTGGTTTTTTTGTGTGTGTTTTTTTCCCACTCTGGGTGATTCTTCATTTCTCTAGTGATGGAATAGCAGTGCTAAAATGGAGCATGTCTTATTTTTCTTTTGTTATTCTGAGTATTAAATATACTTTAAAGAGGTGAGTGTTTGGCGTAGGTGGTGTGGCATGTTAGCTGTATGTACTCTCTCTTCTCCTGACACCTTTTGTGCTCCCACGGTGGACGGTGGTGGGCTGAGTGCTAGTTTGTCAGCAGGTGTTTGGGATTTCTAATGCAACAGTGAAGAGCATGGGTATGTGAAAATTATGTTAGGCTGACTTCAGATAACAAACTCTCTCTCTTCTGCTTTTTCAGACAGTTACAACAGCAGCAGGCTGACCTGGAAGGACGAGATGGTCCATATGAACCAGGATCAATGACCCACCCGCAGGTTAGGGAAAATGACTGTACCACTTGATTGAACCATATACGTTTCCTGTTTCTTTTGGGTTTCTTTTTATAGAAACAGTGGCAGGATGTGGATTGTTTGCTTTCCAGGAAAGCACATCCGGATGCTGGTAGAGTTATCACAGCTTCCTTACAACTGCCTGCTATTCTTGGTTGAGTTAACTGCAGTGTTTTCTGTTTTAATACTTAGTCGTTTTCAGCAGAAATGTTTTTTTTGTTTTTTAATAATTTTTTAAATCATGACCCATGTGAATCATGCAGATATGTTACAGAGAAAATATCGGGGGCAGTGGGAGAATATGAACTTCTCAAATGAAATGGTGAAGGTTTGAGGAAAGTTATGTGCTGCATTCTTTGTTGTTGTTGTTTTTTGAGAAGCTACAAGGATGTTTGTTTGCATTTAGCCTGAGCTTTAACCTCCCAGTTGTTGAAAGACAGCAGTGAGCAAGACAGTGCCATAGATTTAAAAATAATACTAATTATTATTATTATTATTATTATAATTAGCTGGGCAAGTTGATTGGTGAAACACCACATCAATGATTTCACCTGTGAAACTGCTTTATGTGGAGCATCACATTAAAATAAAAGTAAAATTCCTTCATCAAACCAGCGGTGTGAGAAGAAAAGTAATGTTTGCAGCTGCTCCCATCCACTGTCATCCGTTTTTCAAAACAAGAGCACAACTGGATCATTAATAAGCAAACGTCAAAGCTGTCTGTATGCAGAAAACCTGCTAGATCTGTAAATTTGGAAGGTTTTCTTGTAAAGTTTGCCATTGTAGCAGTGATACCTGCAGCATGCAGGAGTGAGTTTGAAGAGAGGCAAAGCATCTAGTCTGCTACATCTGATAATTTTTTCTGATAAAGAAAATATTTGTCCCATATAGGATTAGAGTCTTTAAGTGTGTATATTTACTCATGCTGTTCTTGCACTTACAACATTCATCATCAGCTAGCCACCTATATAAGCAGCGCATGAGCATGTTCTGATGGGCGTGTAGTTTCTGTATCTCTCTGTAAGTTTCTGCGTATTTTCAGTGTCTGACAAGTGGAAATAATTGATTACAGAAACCATGAAGAATTGCATTGATAGTAAACTGGGGACATTCTTATTAGATGGGCTACTTCAGAAAACACCAGTGGCAGAAATCACCCAAAAAGTGCTGGATTTGCTGTATATGCCACACAAAAGCCATGTCTAGACCAGGGAACGTTGTCTCATAGACATGTGAGATATGAGGAAGTTTGCTGCTCTTAACAGTATAGTTTCCTTATTTTGTCATTAGAATTCATATCCCTGTTTATAAATTAGATTCATTTTCATTCAAGCTTACAGCTAAAAGGACTTCATTTAAGCTCTTAATCTTTGATTATGAAAACAGCAAAAGGTAAAACTTAACACAATTTATGAATCAGAAATAAGGTGAACTGTAAGCAAGCTAGCCAGTGGTGGTAAAGTAAAGCAGCCAGTAACAATAAACTGGATTCCAACTCCGGGTCCCTCATAATTTTTTAGGTTTTCCACTCAATTTAGTGCCAAAGTTGTGAAAGCTAAACTGGCTGCAGGATTTTTTTTAAAAATGGTGCAGCAGTCACACAATCACAATTAGAAGAAAAGTATCCACAGGGAGCAGCTAGAGCATGTCAATATTTGCTTGTTCTCAGATCTGACCAAATGGTGGAAGTAGCGGCGTCAGTTAAACTGTAACTGCCATGGAAAAATGTCAGTAGCGGTTACTATGGCAGCAGAGTATTCACAACCGCTGGTGGTACACACACGTGTTTATTTGATGGTCCGTGTTCACAAGCAGCTGTTTTTGTGTTGGCAGCATCAGTTTTTACATCGTCCTCAGTGTGCAGCTTTATTGGACGTTTTACAGACTGGTGCATCGGCCAGTCCATCCATCCATCCATCTTCTTCCGCTTATCCGGGGCCGGGTCGCGGGGGCAGCAGCCTAAGCAGAGAAGCCCAGACCTCCCTCTCCCCAGCCACCTCCTCTAGCTTGTCCAGGGGAACACCAAGGC
>VVHJ01041951.1:0-12109 GCA_015107715.1 Tylochromis polylepis | reverse complement strand
GGACAGCGCTTTTCATCCACTTGTGATCGCCCGACGACCTGACCAGGTGTGCCCCGCCTCTCACCCCATCACAGCCGGGATAGGCTCCACACCCTGTGACCCCCAACGGAATAAACGAAATACATTTCACAGAAATGTGGAAACACAGGCCTTCTTATCAATAAAAATAATTAACAACTAGCCAGTTGTTAATTATTTTTGTGTCACTGGTTTTTAAATGGTTTAACAAAACCTCAAAGAACGAGGCGGCGAGGGAAAGAGAACGAAGCGGGACCTGGTCCCACACCGAGCCTGTAGCGGTGAGCGGTCACACTGTAGTACCAGAGACTCCTGTAGTACTACAGAGACTCCTGGTACTCCTGTAGTACTACAGACGAGTTGTAGCAGAAGAAGAGAGCTCCAGACGTGACTCTGAAACGCTAAAGTCAACAAACTCAAGTGGTTTGAGCTGTTTATCATAACTCAGTGTTAACTATAAAACTCCAATAAAAAGCAGTGATTTATGACACTTACCCTCATAAGTCACTCGACAGGCGGGGCCATACATCTTATTTTGACACAAACACGTTGTTATTCCTCTCTCATAGGAAATGAGTGCTTCTTCTTTTGGCGGTCATAAAGCGTATCAATGGGATGGAGGCGTTTTACATCAGCACGTGCTGCTGGTTATATGAAGAAGTCACTGTGGAAGTCTCTCAGCAGACCAAACACACCTAACAAATATATACACACTTTAATGTCCTGCACAGCCACACGTTCCTTTGGTTTGTCAGCTCTCTGCGGTGAGCCACGGCCTAAATCACCTCCTCTCTTTGCTCTGAGAGACGCTGGAGGCGTGCTGGGGCGAGCGAGGCTCTGAGCTGAGCAGCACTGAGGCTGAAAACACTCACGGCATCAGCAACTGAGGCAGGAGGGCGAAGGATGCAGGCGGGCCGTGGGGAAGTAAACACAGCACACATGCACTGCGTCTATACGTGCACGCATACTATACACTACACAGGGGTGGCTGAAAGATGCTAAAAATATACAAGCAGAGCCGTCTGAGCTTCCAGGTGACTTTCACATAGTGTGTGTGTGTGTGTGTGTGTGTGTGCGCGCGCGCGCGTGTGTGTGCGCGCGTGTGTGTGTGTGCGCGTGTGTGCGCGTGTTTTCTAGGAATGAGAGTGGTGGACTGCTGGCTCTCAGCAGATCAGAGGTTTGATTATTTCTGCATGACTGACGTCTGCAGCGTTCCTCGGCTAATTGCCTACATGACTGGAATGAGGAGGAAAAAGCAGCGTGTGTGTCTGCATGTGTGCGACTGCATGTACACACTGCTTTCCTTCAAGGTTTAAAACAACAAGATAAATTTACTTTCATTTTTTTTATTACTTTGATTAATACTCGACTCCTTTTTGTCACGACGGCTCCCTCAGCAGCTGCCCCACCTAACACCTGAGACTATACACACTAAATGTGTGTATAACTAAATAAAAGCAGCAAGCTTGTATTTGCATCACACCACCAAACAGCTTGTTGTAGACTTCAGCATGTTTCCACTGTACACCGCTGACCCATGATAACATTTATCCCTAAAATGGAGATGCAATGAAAGAGTCTTATTTTCACTTCGCTGGTTTGTTGTTCATTATTTCTTGTTGGCTAACCAGTCGTTTTGGTTGTCGGGGCAAATAAGCTCCACGGTCCCTGACCAAAGAGTTCTCTGTCCTTAAATGATGGAGAAAATTCACGCTGACGCCTCCGGAAGAGTGCAAGCAGCAGGCTGGAGGCTAACATGACTGAAGGAGGCTATGAGCTGCTCTGTGCCCTGCAGAGGACGCCACTGTGGTCAGTTTTATGCAACTTTATACATCTCCCGTACTTTTCTGTATATATAATCTGGAAATGATGCACCTTTTCTGCACAATAAGCTGAATTCATTTCCAGACATCTAAACTGTCCAGACTTTTAGCGGTAGCAGCAACGTGTGCCCTTTACAGCGTTAAAATGCCACATAAAGTTTCATCACACCCCAAAAGATGAAATGATGAATATGTTCATTTTAGTTAGATCACAATATTTATGCTTTACACAAGTATCCATCCATGTGCACGCACGAGAACTGGGGATGGGACTGGACAACCAGTGCTCGCCTGTGAGCCGCAGTCAGCTGATTTCAGTTGGTGTGCTGGAGGAGGAAACAGTGGTGCAGACTTCTTTCATTGCACAAAAGGTTTCACCTTTGCTTTGTGCTGTTGGCTTTGTGTTCATACCTAAATACTAAACGTGTCCTCATTAGGATGGGGGTTTGTGTTGGAGTGTGGGACTGCAGCCTCAGGTTTATATTATTAACTGTAATTATGAGACCGTGTGTTTCTTTCTACAGAGTAACACGACTGTAACACACATTTATGAAACTACTTTCTCTGGTGAGACACTAGATAACGCGCTGCATTAATGCGTAATGTGTAATAAGCTGTTTTTTTGAGTAACGGCCCCAACGCTGATCACAACAAAGACGGGAAATACCTCGATCAGGCACAAACATGCAACGCACTGTCTCTGATACGCTGCTGAGAGCAGAAACTGAGCTAGAGGAATAACTGCATCACTATAAAATATGATAAAATGAGGTGATACGTAGAAATGTGCGTTTAACTAAAAATTACAGCTCTTCTACTGTGGTATGTAAAGCACTGCAGAGTCATAATAAAGTTAATATGTCGGTTACATTACTTGATATATTTGTGCCACAGAGATTGCATTTTTAAGCCAACTCATTACATTTTCCAGTGTATTCCTAGCATTCCTCCTCTACTGGGGACTTCAAATGTTTTATTGAAGCAGTGCTTCACCTCAGCAACAGAGCATCAATAAAGCCAGAGTGACCAGTAAGGAGGCTGGAAGTCCACAAAAGATTCGCTTGTGAAAAAATGACAGAAATGTAAAAATTCATCTTCTTCAGTGGTGGAACTTTCATGGTTCACAGGAACAACAAAAACATGGACGTTTCATTTGCCTTCAGACACTTTCAGCACTGGGATATACATGAGGATGTCTTTGGGATTTGACAGAAACCCTCCAGCAGTGTTTCATTCTCTGACGACAGCTTCTAAAAATGGACTGGCTGTTTTCTCAGAGAGCTCGGCAGCATTCGAATTTAAGCCTGATTCCAATTAAAACTTGATATTTGTGGGGACAAAAACCAGTCTTTGTTTGCTTGTCTGTGCGAGCGGGGATGAATCCAAGCGCCAGTTTACAGAAAAGTCTGAAAGCATACTGTGTACTCGTTCTCAGTCCCAGGACGCTGAAATGATGTAACTGGACTGTAAACACTTGTTTTGACATGTTATTGTAAATATGTCATGTTTGCCACGGTCCTCCGGGTTTGAAACCAGCGCTCGGTACTTTTTCTCCCGTGTCACCGGCAGAAGACTCGCTGAGTCGGTTCAGTGCCGCCATGTTTATCGGTGCTGAGCTCGGCCTTGTTGTCAGATATTTATTCACACACGGCTTCTCAAACAGAGACCAGCTTTAAAAGAGCTGATTTTTGATTCACTCAGAGGTGCTAGACAACTCCTGCATACACACAATATTGTTCTGCTAAACATACAAGTGAACACTGGCATCATATTCTGCAGCCAAACTGTCATTTGATCCGTTCTCAATAAGACAATATTGAACTCTGAAGCTGTGCAGCTTTCCAGCCCCCAGAGGACTATCATCAGAGGACCGAGTCACAAATGAAAGCTACAAATATCTCACCCAACAAGCAGCCAGAAGAACACATCCTGACCTCACGCAGTAAACCTTTATGTGAAGGTCTCCATCTATCCATCTCCATATCCTAGCTGTCATGTGCCAGAGGTTAGTTATTATTTCAAATTTGAAATATAATAATATGAACTACAATGAACATGAACCCCCCCAGTTTAGTCAGCAGCAACTGCAAGAACACAAGGCAAAAAATCAATAAACTTAATGGGCTAAACAGCAATGGCTTGCAAAAGTTTTCCTCATGGGAAAGAAAAACCATCATATCAGAAGGACTTTATTTCTTTTACTATTCATAAAAAGTTAACTGTCCCACAATTAGAGAGCCGAAAGACAGAAAGTATTGAACACTGTCATTCGTCGATGGCCGGTGTTGAGGCCGTCTCCTTATGTATGAAGTAAGGCCAAAAACAACTGGCAGCACGAGTATCTGTCCAACCAACCAGAACAAGCGCTGCCACATAGTTTCACTGCTGATTAATACGACTGCCATCAGCTCACTGTTAGAGGCGAGGCCTCAGGACGGTCATGGCAGGCTTCTGGTCAGCCTGTTGGACAGAAGCTCCATCTTCTCCTGCTCTAGAGCAAGATGTACTCACAGCCGCTATCCAAATGAGTACATTTCATAATAGGATGATTTATTACAGTGTGGAAATCAGTGAATTTAATCTTCATGTTGTGCCACATAGATGAGGTCAGAGTGGATGGTTATGTGTCCAAAGCACACTTCATGTACATGAAAATTCTTACATTATAAGAAATTATCCAGCTGCATCCACAGACGGATGGATACCTGCTAATCAGAGGCGTCCAGACAAAATCCTAGAATTTCACTGTGTACCAAACATGGAGCTCACACTTCTTGGGTGGTCTGTGAGTCCAGTAACCTCACAGCAGCCATATTATTGGTCAGATAATTAAAAACGTCCCAAAAAGCTCCAACAGGACAAACATGGTCCAGACGTCCTGAGGTGGAGCCTAGCAGACAGCCACACCCCCAATAATGTCAACTTTAACCTTCCAACAGCTGCTATGATGGAGGAATTTATCTATAGAGACCAAGCCAGTTTTTATATCAGGCCGTAAACATGTTTATTTCTGCTGTAAAGTTTTAACATGGGAGTCTATGGGTACTGACTCACTGCTGCCTCTGCTGGATGCCAGAGGAACTGCAGCTGTTAATATTTCCATGGTTGAATTTTGTTTCACTCCTGGAGTTTGTCACCAGCTCATTTTGCAGTTTAAAAAACTGCTTGACTCGTTTTTGCTGGTGCATATAAATCAATCAGCACATAGCTCTCTTTCTTTTCATCTGCACATTTCACTCAGATCTGTTTGAGACAGCGTGAATCGTGGATAGCGAAGGGAGGAGAATGGAAAATTCCCTGCCAAGCTGAGCTTTCTACCTGGCAGGGAGGAAAACATTACATTTCTGCAACCCGGAGTCCCACGAGACGAGGGGAAATATCTTCATATTTATATGACGCTCGGAAAAATAAACAGGCCTCCATAAACAGAAGACGGTAATCATGAATGAAACCTCAGAGAGTGCGTGTCTGTGTGTCCACACTGGGTTTGTGTTCAGACTTGTGTGTCAGCGAAATGAGGAAGCAGAAGACAAAAAGACTGTGTGTGTGCATGAGAGTGAAACAAAGAGAAGGGAACATTCTTTTGTTTTCCACCTCATAGTGTGCAGCCTAAAAAATGTAAATCTAATATATATATATATATATATAGTGCTTTCGGTGTATGTGTATTTCCAATCACAAGCGGCCCAGTGCAGCCACTGCATTACCCCTGCCAACATGCACCGTTCAATTTCACCACCAGCCTTGAAGAAAAGTTCTGATTTGCTAACACGTCACATTTGACCTGCTAAACTCAGACATTGACGCTGCTGTTGTGGCTCGCGTCAGCAGGTGTTAGAAACAAATAAGAACGATTTCTTCTGCTGAGTCCCAGAAATAAAAATTCAATAATGTGAGAAGTACAAGAAAATAGACACTGGTCACAGTGCAGGTGTTGATGACGCACCAGGCTGCCAGTTAATGTGTGATAAACAAAGTACAGAGTGCTGATCAGCTGTGAAGCTCGAAGCTTTGGTTCACAAGAATCTTTACAGGCTCTGAAGGAAGTGTCCAACCATCGTCATCATCCATCCATCCACCCATCCATCCATCCATCCACCCACCCACCCACACATCCATCCATCCATCCATGTATCCATCCACCCACACATCCATCCATCCATGTATCCATCCACCCACCCACCCACACATCCATCCATCCATCCATGTATCCATCCATCCATCCATCCATCCATCCATCCATCCATCCATCCATCCATCCACCCACACATCCATCCATCCATCCATCCATCCATGTATCTATCCATCCATCCATCCATCCACCCACGCATTCATCCATCCATTTACCATTGTGGTCTAAAGTTTCCATCTACTCATCATTGGCATGAGTGTCAGGGTAATTTTGGACTTTTAATTATGTTTTTGGGCTGTTGTTGTTCATTCATTTAACTAGATTGATTTCCAGGTACACTCTGGCTTTAATAATAGCTGAGATCTGGGCTTTGGGAAGGTCATTCCAGAAGCTTAATGTTAGCCTACTTTGTTGTGATGTGTGCTTGGGATCATTGTCTCGTTGGTACACCAACAATATCCAAGTTTCAACTGTCTAGCTGCTGATTTGAAGTGTTGAAGAATTTTGAAGTTGTCTTCCTTCTTCATTATTCTATCCACTCATGTAATGTACCAGAACCAGCAAAACAGCCCAGAGCATGAGGCTACCACCACCATACTTGACAGCTGGTACAGTGTTCTTAAAGCCTCACATTTACTCCTCCAAACATACCTCTTATCATTGTGGCCAAGTAGCCATTATGTCTCATCTGACCATCAGACTTTTCTCCAGAAGGTGTTTGGCTTATCCATGTGGACAACTGCTTTGATTTTAGTAGATCTCAGTTTCTAATTCATGACAGGCTTGAGCCTTGGTGGTTCCTAAATTGATCCTCAAGATCATAACCAATTTACTGTCATCTGAGGGTGACAGTTTGGGTCTTCCTCCAGACCTCAGCACAGTGGTCATATGTCTCAGTAACATGTACTTACATTCAGTTGTTTGAATTAGAGTTGCTGTACACACCCTGGAGAAAAAAACAGGTCAATGAAATCATTACGTTAACATGACTTTCATACCTATGATGAGTGGATGCAAACCTTGACCACAGCTGGTGGTGGAGCACACCATGGACAGGTCTAAACACAAAGAGGCCTTATTTAAAGTCACCGCTATTATTAATGACAATCACAGGCTTCGAGGGAACTGCAGTCAGCTAACAATACTGACATACACGTGCTTGTATGTTACTCTGTTGTATGCACTATCGATATAATGTATGAGTATTGATTTAATGACAACAGCACCAAAATAGACTAGACGACTGTGTAACTATATAACACACACCTAAATTATGATTGATGTAATCAGCTATGAGGTCACCAAGGTCTGGACCTTTTTTCAAAACAAGACAGTAAAAATTGGCATGTATCAATGTGTGACGCTCGAGATTTTATTTTAAAGACTACAAATTCTACAAATCTAAGGCCCGCCCTACAGCGCCTCTGATTGGCTTGTGTTTACGGGTTAGGTTGATGCGTGATAATTGATAACTGGCTGGTTCAGATCTGAGGAGTGAATCAGAAGGACTGCAGGACCACAGCCACTGAGCAGGTAACATCTTCTATTTAGTTTCACTTAAAGGAATAATTCTGTATTTTGTTATTTTGCTTTATGTTGTTGTTGCAAACACACAGTACTCATCTTTCATATTTCTTATACACAGTTGGTCCTGCAAAAGGCAGAAGCTGTATAAAATGAAGTGCTGTCTTTAGTTCAGTTTATAGAACTGCAGAGAAGACACGGACCTTTCAGTATTTCTGATGGAAATCCTGCCTTCTGGCTTTGGAACTACTGAAGAATATACTTTTTGCTTTTCTGAATGGCCACAACAAGATACCTTCCCCAAATATACTGTACATACAGGACTTAGAAAGACTTCATTAGGACCACAGATGTTTAGATGGAGGTGATGGACACTAACCGACAGCCACATGTGGCAGCTGTGAACCACATATGGACTGTTTATCCTGAATTTAAATTGTGTGTGTATGCAGATGTGAGCCAGATGTATCTTGTTGTTTATGGGGATTGCCATCTTTCATCTGGGCAGAGCTGACAGAGCTGAGAGAGAGACAGAGAAGGAACAAACAGAGAAGAGAGAAGTGAAGTTAGCGAGGCAGCAGCCCACACAGCAAGTCCATTTAATTAGGAAGAGAAGAGTCCTGCAGTTACTGCAGTTACTGACTGAGAACAGCTAGCTGCTCAGTGCACATGTAAAGTATTTACTGCTGAAACTAGTTCTACTGTAGCTGCTGAATAACAGCACCATAGCTCAGGCTGAAGTTCGTTTAGGGCAGTAATGTTGTTGGGGACAGCTGGTGAAGGAGCATCAGCTACAGCTGCACCAAACGTCTTCATGCAGCAGAGTTTACAGGATCATTAATCAAGTCAGGACTTCAAGGTGTCAGAGGCAGTAAATGGGGGTCAACTGTGGTGGTGGCTCTAGCAAAAACAGAACGTTACAGAAACCTGTACCAATACTGATAATTAACTGATCTTTGTTTTATGACTTTAATTATTATTTTTACTTCTGGTGTGCAGGTTTGAAACATTTACTTAGCTCCAATATCAGTTTTCATTGTCTGTGGTCTCAGTTATCCAGGCCATTGTCGTCTTAACTGCTGAAGACAGCTGGACTTATATTTGCTTTTATTTTTATCATAAAATTCTTACAGAAATTTCAGTTTGACTTTAGTTGGATTGCATTGTGACGGATTTGTGCAGCCTGTCCAAGTGTAGTCTGCCTCTCACCCTAACAGCTGGGATAGGCTCCAACCTAACATTATTCTGAATACTTAATCTTGCAAAGCTGCACCAGTAGACTCAAATCCACAGTAGGAGCCGTGAAGTAACAGGAACTTCCTTCTCCTAGAAAACATGGAGAGAAATCCGAGTTGTAGAGTTTGCTTCGTCAGCATCTGGAGACCTTCTGGTTGGACGTCTTGCTTTGACACACTGATGATGTTGCTGGGTTTCAGATGGCTGGTTAGCTGAGTGCATACAGCAGTACCATTTAAAGAGCTATGATAACTTTCACCCTTATAGCTCTGAAAATGGCGCTGCGGTCTGCAACAAGTCTCTCAGTCGCATTTGTCCAGATGCAAGTACATCAGCAATCAGCAGTCTTTTACTCACATATCAGATCTGCACATATATGCACCCCTGTTCAGTGCTGGTCACATGGTACTCTGAGGGTTTTTAGTTTTGTCCTGGGATTCGTTCCAGGAAGGGACAGAAAACAAAAGTCACAACAGAAAGAAAATTAAAAAGTAGAATTAAAAAGTAGAAATAAAGAAAATACGCATCTTTTACAAGTTGCAGATTCAAAAACACTTATACCACTCTATTAAAATAAAATTATAATAAAGAAACTGACAAAACAACACAGTATCATACACAACACAACAAATACAGGTCCACATGAAGGAGGACCAATCAGTACTTTGGGCTGTACAAGCTGGAGAAATGGCTCCTTCTAACTGCTGTTTCTTTAAGTACTCAGTGCACAACCTGATTTCAGTTTGTTTTGTGTGTGTGTGTGTGTGTGTGTGTGTGTGTGTGTGTGTGTGTGTCGGTGTTAAGAGGTCTGGCAGTATGAAAGCCCTCAGGAAGGTGAGGAGTGGTGTAATTAGACCTGAGCATCCTGCCAGCAGCAGCAGAGAGAGGCAGACAGACTCAAGTGGCCAGTCCAGGGTAAATGAAAAAGATCTTCTCTTTCAGGAGTCTGAAACCTCTCAGTCTTTTCAAGGTTCTTCTAATCCTCCATAGATCTTCCTCCTCTCGCTCCAAATAAACATAGAATTATCATCTAAGACGACACTGGTGTTTATCTGCTGTGTAATCTGATATTTCGAATGACCAAAAATAAAATGATAGAGGAGTTTTCTGTTTGCCAGGTGTCTTTAAAGGAAACCCCACGTGTTTGCAGATCTTAGGGAGCCTGACTGTGTCTTCTGCAGTCATTGACCACACTGCTCACGTGCATCTGGATTACAGAGATGGACGCTTGGGCCAGAAGAGGAGATATTGCTGACTTTGTTGCACACTTTTGAATGATCACTTGTTTAAACTCTCCAGTATAATGTAAAACTGAATCTGTGATGCATTCTTTGCCACCATTTACCTGAGTTTACCAGTTTCTGAACCAAACAACAATGTGCACAGTAAAACCGTGTATGTATTAATAACTATGTTATTACATGCATTAAAGCTAAAAGAGAACATAACCTAACGTGTTCATGAGTAATATGAAGTGTCTGCTACACGCTACAGAGACTCTCTTACATAATTGTCACTGTAATTTCTGAGAATGAGGGCAGACACTAAACAGCCAAATACTATAAAAACATGTAAATGTGAACCCCTGAAGTCATTAAACACAACAGCCGAGGTAAATTGAATCAGTTTAAAACAGGCTCCATTCATTCCTGTTAGCGCTGCGGTTTAGTAAAGAAGATTAGAAAACAAGTGTGAGCTCGGCATTAAATTTGGCTCTGCAACCCCTCCCTCGAGGCCACTTCTGTCCTTGCGCTCTCATTGTGCACCGTCCCTGTATGTTTTGGACTTGGAAATGTTTTTCGAGGGTTAAAAATCACCAGAATCAAGGAAAAACTTATTGGTGGCATATGGAACAAGTTAAATTCACTGAGCTGCAGTTTTATTACCAGAGACTAAAACCAGTTTTATCTCGCAGTGAAAACAGAGCAATAAACACACCAACACCAACTCTTTGCAGCATCGAGCTGAATGCAGAGGAAGCGGCTAGCACCAGCTACTCTGAGCTGCAGTCACAGTCGCAGTCTGGGATTCTGTGTAAACTGGGACATGATCCGTCTCCCTCACTGGGAAACTCTCAGATGAGCCGTGGGACTGAGATGTGACAGTGTGGAGGGTTTGTGGGGTATAGTCGGGTTTAAGGGGTGAGTCGTCTCAGAGCTGAGGGGTCCTGCTGGCAAAAGCACGATGACCTTCAGACCGAAGCCTCTAGGTGGGAAAGGCCAGCAGAGCCACACCTGAGGCGAGTCAAGGGGCTCATACGGGGTCAGTATTTCTGCTGTGTAGCTTAAGACCAGACCTTCAAGGGTGATCAGTAAAATCTTAATACCAGTTCTTAGATGCCGTCTGATAAAACCAGCTGAACACGTTGCTGCAGTCAATCCCGGACAAAATAAATGTGTGGATTTTTTTTCCAGGTCTGGTGATGGTTCTTACCAGAAAAATGTCGGCCCTGGGTCTCTGACCCAGCTTCAGTTTCTGTGTGGCAATTAGTGTAGTCTCTCTGCGCTCCCCGGCTAATTCTCGTGTCAGTTTCCCTGTGTTCATTACCGTTTTCACTTCCTGTTTTATTTTGGTAGTTCTTTGTCTCTTGTTCTTTGGATTTAGTTTTACTTCCCCCTTGCCTTGATTTTGTTCACCTGTGCCTCATTTTTTCTTCAGCTTTCCTCTGATTAGTGTCTCATAGTATACAGCCTCGGCCCCCTGCCCCCTCGTCACTTGTTGAGTGTTAGTGCCTCGTTCCTGTGATTTTTTGACCGATTTAGTTTCTCTGTTCTCTCAGCATTTTGGATTTCTGTTTTTACCGGCTGTACAAAGGTTTGTTTTTGTTAATATCAGCCTGCCTGGGAATTTTATTTGGGTTTTGTTACCTTTCTTCTTCTCATATCAATGATGCTCAGCTCGAGACTTTAAAATGGGAAACACACACACACACGATTCTTCAGTCAATTACGCTGTTATCGCTGCAGTCAGAAATCTTTTGTCGTGAGTGAAAAGCCCCCCTCACTGCCATTCTTATCATCACATCACTTATCCTCACACTCATCACCACTCTTCATCCTTCTCACAGCGTGAAGTAATGATCAAGCAGGCACAGAGCCATTCAGAGACATTTCAGGGGAAACATCTTCAGGGCATTCATGGAAGGAGGCAGCCCCTCAAACGGTCTGCTCCAACAAGAGAACGATTTTTAACTAACAGATAAAAGGCTGCGCTGCTGTTTGGAGCTTTTTTAAGACCAAACCGATCGAAGACAATCGGCCCCGAGTACATCAACAGGCAGGGAAGATTAGCAGCCAGGTCTCTCACACGCGCACGCACACACACACACGCACACACACACACACACGCACACACAGAGTTAATGGAAGATAAAAGA